>NW_021024881.1:2418053-2448640 GCF_004153795.1 Camellia sinensis
ACTTATTACAATTGCCCTCGCTCGGAGGGTCCGAATAAATATTACAGTCCGAATAAATAATACTAAGTTAATTATTACAGAATTTCTAATTAATTAACAAATTAAATGCAGAAAGAAGGTGGCCACAGTCCTGCCTCGGGATGCGTGAATGATGCATGCTTGACTCGTCTCGCCCGGAAACTCGCTGCCATAGCATTGTTGCCTCTGTTAACACTGCCCTGCTCCTCTGAGGACTGTGAAATTTCTTGGGGCACCTCTGAACTGATTCCTGATCACTCTGGAATATCACCGGCCAATTCAAAGCACCCCCTGCCATGGGGATGGGCTTATCGACTAACTGTTGTACCACCAGTCAGCCACCGATGGTCGGTCGGTACTGTAGGTGGCTGGCTGGCTATTTCTTCCTGTAGAATCCTGCAGTTGACAGCAGCAGAGAGCAAGCAGTGTACGGCATAGAATTTTCAAGCAAATGTGAGCATGGCCACACTCCCTATCATGCAATGGACTCAAGGGAGCATGGCCCTCGACCCTCGGGCTATCAATCACGCATTTCAATGCATGATGGCCTAAAAGCCAAGTGTGCGACTTCGATATCAAATGAAATGCAAGCACAAAACATATCGAAGGGCCCCAATCCCTATCATGATTGATCAAGAGGCAAGGGATGCATGCTCAATGAAATGCAACCTAGGCATGGAGGCTAAGTGTGCAACATGAACATGCAAATGAGCAATGTATACTAGGCACGCAACCTAGACATGTAAACAAACATGGCATACAACAACATGCGATGATGGACTTAAACTAACACGGATAGCTCGCAAGCATGCCAAAATCAGTGGCCATGTGATGAAAATGAGGCAACCAAGATGCATGCAAACATGCACAATGTAATGGCCCCGAGTCTAAGGCACAAAACACAACTCCACAAAGGCATTGAAAGGATGAATTATGGCATACAATGGCATATGTTCCAGCACTGAAGTATGATGCTCAATGGTCCCGAAACATGCAAATATGCCACCCAATGCATGAAATAGCCCTCGAAACTCAAAACTAGGCACATGTATTGAACTATAACTATGCAAAGCAAGCATTATTTGACCATGAAGCACAAAGCCAGAGCCAAGGCAGTCCCAAAATATGCACAATACTAGTTTAAAGCATGACCAAAAAGTGCTAACATGTAGGGTTAAAACAATATGTAAGATTGGCTAGTAAGCATGGTTTATACCACACCTATATGAAGCATATGAAATCTCACCAAACCAGCCAAAAAAAGTGAACAAAACATGTCAAAATATGCCCAAATACCCACTGAAATGAGGTCTACACATGCTAGAACGGTGAGCCCCTTTGATAAGCTACAAGAGGGATTACTCTACACATGCGTCAAGGATACTTAGCATAGCAAAACCAACTCTGAAAATGAGTTATGGGGGTCCTAAAACCTACTGAAAAATGATAGAAACAAAGCTTGGAAGCTTGCAAATAGGGGGTCTTTTGGAAGGCCCAAAAGGCCACCAAACAAGACAAGGAGAGAGGGGGTCACCCTCCTCTGATTTTAAGGCTCAAGAATACACCTAAGCCACTGAAAATCCACTGGATTTCAGTGGCTAAGAGGCCAAACCAAGGCCAATGCAAATGCTCTAATGCATAGCCCTAATCATGAGGAAATGAAGCATGCAAAGGGGAAGATGACCCCAAACAGAAAAATGCCCTTAATCAAACTTTAAGAGAGGATCAAAATAAGACTTTTTTTAGTTCATGGAAAATCTCGAAAAAGCTTGCAAGTAAGGCTAAACTAGGATGCAAAATTAGCCCTAAAAAAGAGATGGAAGATACAAGGAGGTAGATGACCTCAAACAGAAAAGTATCCTTAATCAAAATTCAAGAGGAGCTCAAAATAAGGCACTTTATAGTTTATGTCGAAGCCCAGAAATGCCTGTAAATAAGGCTAAAGAACGAAGCAAGATAAGGCTACAAAGAGGGAGATAGTGACTTACCCTTGTAGCACAGCAATGCAGCAGCTTCTGGGCCAAGATGGTGAGCTCTCAACCTCTGAAAATCAACTTCAAGGTGCTGGAATGGGTGGTGAAGGTGATAGGCTATGAGGTGTAGTGCAATGGGACCAAGAACAAGGGTTTTTTTGGAGCTTGGAATAGAGAGATATGGAGGAGTGTGTGTATATGAGTCTCTGAAAATTCAGAACCATGGCAAAGGAGAGGGGAGCCTTCCTTTATAGAGCCAAGAGACTAAAGCTTCTCTTAGAAGCTTCAAACCAAGAGCAAAGATCCTCCATACACGTGTTTGGAGGATCCAGTCTGTGCCCTCCAGCTGCACAGCTGGCATCCATTCAATTTGTAGAATACACCGGAAGGTCGTCGGCTAGAAAAATTGGTCAGCCGGCTACTTTAACTGGTCGGTCAGCCATCTATTTGGTCGGTCGACCATCTGTTCTGGTCGGTCGGCAGGAAAAATCTACTCTGCAGGTCCAACTTCAAACGGGCATAACTCCCTCATGTGAACTCCTTTTCAGGTTATTCTTGTGTCCAAATTGAAGCCCCAAAAGTAAGATTTCCAATGGCACCAGCCTTACATCAAAATTCCAACTATGAAAAAAGTTATGCTTGTTTTGGTGAAGGTTTCTCAGCTTCGGTCCAACCGGGATGATGCCCAACTTCAACCAATCATATCTCCCCCATCCGGACTCGGACTTAGGATATTCTTGAGTGGAAAACGAAGCCCCGGAAGTCTTCTTTCCAACGGTGGTGGCCTCATAGCTTAAATTAGAGTTCATAGATAGATAAATCTGATTTAGCGAGGACTGCCCGACTCTTTTTTAGCGATTCATACCCAACTTCTTCCCCAGCTAGGTTTCTTCTCTCTTCTCATCTTTTCTTCAACTCTAAAACCCTAAACAAGGTGTTTTGAAAGATTTTTCAAAGATTTCATCTCTCTTTCATTCATTTCCAGTTTGTCCTTGCTCGGTTTATTGAAAAGCGCATCATTTGACAAAATGTGAGCCTCGGAACATTGTAGAAACTTTATTTCAAAAATGTTTTGAAAGAGAGGGTTCTAAGATCTAAAAACCATCCAAAATAACTTTGGTCCAAAATGGGGTGTGAAGTTGAGATTTGTCTCTCTCCTTGCCAAAGAAACTGAACCTTTGCCCTGCACACCTTTCTTCACCAAGTAAACCATCAGTAACGCCCAAGTCTTGAAGGCGGTCAAAAATAGGGTGTCTACAGTTGCCCCTCTTTGACAGAACTCGAAAGTCAAGAAGTGACGTGAGTGAATGTCAAAGCCTAGAGACGACCCATTTTTGATGAGGCTGAAGACTTGGATAAACAAACAAAATACAAATGTAATTGGTTGAACCCATAGGCTGCCTACGTATCCCTTTGCAAGGAATCAAACCAGTGTAGTTCAAGGGGCAGGATGCAAATGATATGCAGGAAGACTTTGATAATTGGACTTATACATTACGCGAAACCGGTCTGAAAATTGGGGATTTATGCCATGCAATACAATGCAAAAATGCAATGTAATAGCTAGAAAGTGAAGGTACCTTACAGGGGCAATTGGCAATGACCTACCTCATGCTGCTGAGGACCTTCCGCTTCTTCTTGGTTAAACTGCAGGTACTACTTTTCTCCCTGGCTGTGGCCGCAGCTTTCCCTATGCTCCAACAGGGTGACAGACTAGGTTGGTTCAGTATCTAGAATTGAGGTGCATACAGATGCTATCTCAATCTATGGGGCTGCCATACAGATTTCAAGTCGAGGATATACCCCTGGGTATTTAAACCAGACTTTAGTCTCAGAAATCCCGAACCTTTGTGTTCTAGGCATGAGCCATTCGAACTCTAGTTTCCACCGTCTCAGTTGGTCTCCTAGGAACTCACCGCAAACACAGGCAGGTGGCTATACCAAACCACCGAAATTCGTTCGGGCATGACAAACACCAAAGGAATTACACGTTTAGAGGATTTAAGATCTCCTAGACCGGAGAGTGCACAAGAAAGTGCGAGTGAAGAGTGAATGCACAAAACAATGCTAAGAAGATGCACAAAACAGTGCGATGCAACGTACTAACAAGTACAGGTTAGGTGCGCAAGAAAGCATGATGCATGCAAAATGCAAGTAAGGTGCACAAAACAGTGCGACGCAATGCACTGACAAATGCTACAAGCATTTTCTATGCAAGATGAGAGAGAGCATGTAATGAAATGCACAAGATAGTGCGATGCACAAGAGAGCGCGAGTGATAAACTGCACAAAATAGTACGATGCGCAAGAGAGCGCGAGTGATAAACTACAAAAAATAGTGCGATGCGCAAGAAAACGCGAGTGATTTGAAATGCACAAGACAGTGCGATACGCTAAATAGCGCGAGTGATTTGAAATGCACAAGAAAGTGCGATATGCTAAACAGCGCGATTGATTTGAAATGCACTAAACAGTGCGATACGCTAAACAACGCGATTGATTTGAAATGCACTAAACAGTGCGATACGCTAAACAGCGCGATTGATATGCAATGCACAAAATAGTGCCAATTAGATACAACCACAAGATGCACAAGATAGTGCTAGTGAGATACAAAGTGTAAGTGCACAAGACAGTGTGAGTGAATGCATGTTCTATGCAAATGAGGTGTATTTTCTATGCAAGTATAGAAGAGTGCATTTTCTATGCAAAAGATACGAGCATTTTCTATGCAAGAAACAGGAGCATATTCTATGCAATATTGAAAGCATATTCTATGTAGAATCGAAAGCAAGCATATTCTATGCATGAATCATAACAATGGGCGGCACGCATGTAACAGAAGTGTATATGAAAGTGCACATTCTATGCAATGGAAGGGCATCAAACACGTACTCTGGTGCCTCCGATTTACCTTTCAGAGGACTTGGCAATACGCTCAGCTCAAAAGGGGACACCCTGTTTATATTGGTGAGAGATAACATCTGCATGTGAAACCCTCAGGTGCTGCTTGGACTGCCATTCTGACTTGAGGCAGGCTTATACTTGGGGTCGAGATACACTCATACTCCAGAGAAATGGCGAGGCCTGAGAAGGTGCACCTGGAGTGCAGTCTCGAAATTTGCCAAAGTTGAAACAGACTAAGATGCTCCAAATTTTCCGTCTTTTCTTTTGCTTTGCAGTCCGGAACCTATATAGCTTCAGATAGGTCCTTGTTCTACTGTTCTCACATGACTTGGGTTGAACCTTGCGGTTTATGAAAGAAAGAATCTTGTTTTACATAAATGTGCATAATGGCACAGCACTCTGAGCACAAAACGATTTTTTGAAAATGAGAAAAGGGTTCTCAACCGGGTATTGAGCCTACAACTGAACACAGCATACTATGACACAACAAAAGGTACACGACCTAAACACATCAAGTAACACTCGAAAAAGACTCAAAACAAAAGTTGAGGTAAACAAAACAAAAGACACGACACACAGACGTGTTACAAAGACAAGAGATCTCTTAGTTCGCGAGGAGCCAGTTTCTCCGGGTAGTGTTTCCCACCCTTTTCTCATTTGTGATTCTCATATCACTCTGGCACTCAATCTCTGTTTTTCTGAAAAAAGCCATTTTCTCACTTTTTCTCTCAGCGCACATCTCTCTATTCTTCAATCTCTCATTTTTTATCCCTCCCCTGGGTGGTTGGTGGATAAACAGAAAGTTGCGGGGTCTTGCCCCTAGCATTTTGCTAGATTCTTCTTCTTGTTCACAACAGTGAGTTTCTTCCACAGAGGGGCTGCGCTACAATTGGGTGTGTAGCAAATCTGCAGCTGACATCGGTTGACGATGCTCTGCTGGGGAGTTTAGACGTGATCAGATCTGCCCAGATGAGGGAATGGGATATCTTGTTCCATTCCGGTTCGCGCTTCGCACTTGGCTTGATACCTCGTTGCTTGGAGGATGTGAGAGCTTTCTGCCCTTTTGCGGTTAGTTTTAGTGGTGCCTTTTTCCGGCAGGTATGGTGCCTTTCTTGGCAAGCATGTTAACAATGGAGAAAAGACAGAACATCTGACTCAACTGTGCCCCTAGTTCATCATTTTGACCATTTTTTGTTTTGGCTTTCTACTAAAACAATTTTGACTAATATGAGAGTTAGATTAACATGTTTGTTCATTTTTCTGATTTAAAATCATGCAAGTCCGGCTATGAGCACTGAAAATTTTCATTTTTTGGATCTAAGAAATGGTCCAGTTATGAAAAATGGAATACTTTTCGAGAAAATCAGTCAACCTCTGTAAAAATTCTCAAAAACTATTTTTGCAAACGGCCAATGCTCAACAAGCACGGAACCTACTCTTGAGATGCGCAACTTCAGATCCGAAGGAAAATTGCCCCTTGCTTGAAGAGAGCTGCACGGCAACGGAAAGTTGCCCCTGGTTTGAATGGCACCACGGCACACTGTATGACAATGAAAAGTTGCCATTTGTTTGGATAGCATCGCAGCGCATTGTAATCAGTCCTCAGAGTAACGATGACAACCGAACTCTCGGATACAGAGAAGGCAAAGATGATCAAAACCATTACGTGGACACAGTTGATTTTGAAGTGATTTACGGTTGGACTTCGGAATGAAGTTGCCTACGTATCCCAAAGATGGAAATCAAGCCTTACGTAGTTCGGGGTTAAGGTACACTCGGGTATTTAACCTCTCCTTTTGTGCTCTAACTTTTGCCAAGGCCGCCCTTTGTGGGTTTTCAACCTTACGAGCTATGTTCTTCAATTATTTTCATTTCTTTTCTTCTTTTTTCTTTTTCATCTTTTTTTTCTTTTCTTTTTTTCTTTCTTTTTTTTATTTTCTTTATTTTCATTTTTTGTATTTTTCTTTTTTTTTTCTTTTTCTTGCTCTAACTTTTGTCGGCCCAGCGAGCCTCTCAAGGGTAAAAGTATAGCTTGGTCCATGTCAAATGGTTCTGAGATCTCGAATCCGTCTGAATCCAGGAGAGTAACTGCTGTTCGCTGACAATGTAGGAGTCTATCCCATGGGGGCTGGATTTGCCCCTAGTGTTCTGGATAGGAACTCAGTTGTTCTTCAACAATACTTTCTTCTTTCTTCTCTTCTGGGGTTTGGCATTCTTGCCAGTCTTCATTGATTTGCAGGATGATCCATCTTCGACTCTTCGAGCACATTTGGCATTTTTGCCCCTAGTTCCAGGGATATTTCTGATCTAGATTCGCAAGCTTCTTTTGGCGACATCTGATCTCCTTGATCTGACTTTTCTTGCCCCTAGTTCGAGGACTGCTTCAAATATGGCCACACAGGCCTCCTTTGATGGTTGACCATTGACCATTCTGAATTTAAGTCCAAGGTTTGAAAATGAGGGGTCGAGTCTTGAGGCTGAGAGCGATCCTAGGCTGCACAATCTCAAGAGCGATTCCACACAGGTCTTCGCAGGATCGCACAAAATATTTTTTGAAATCTTTTAAGAAAGCGACTAGTCACTCGTGCTGAAGATAGTGTGGGACCAATCTGGATCAAGCCAGGATCCTTCTCAGTACTCACATTAACAAGCATGATCTCGATCATTAAAGGCTTAGCATTCCTCTCTTTCTCTCAAATGATCAAATTTTTGCAAAACCCGAGGAATTCCTTCCTCTTCGTTTTCACCGCAGTGTTCAAAAAGTTTTAAAAAACTTAGGTCAATGCAATGATTTTGGGGTGCATAAGAGTAGGCGAAAAGTACTGTCGTTTCTTTCAAACTTTCTGGCACAACTGGCACAAGGCAGAAGCAAGCACAAAAGCATGAAAAACCACTACTGTTTCATTCATAACTGTTGGTGTAACTGGCTCCACGGCAGAAATAGACTCAAAAGAAAGCAAAAAGACAAACACAAAAAACAAGGTAGTGATGTCCGAGGTAACACCCCCGAAATCGCCCAACTCCAACGCAACAAGACTGACTCGATACAACAAGACAAACCTGACCGACTCAGTACAAAAGACTGACCATATACAAAACAACAAAACTGACCCAATACCCAAGTCAGAAAGTACAAAAACTAGTGTTCGCACATTGGTCAAAACTGTGCGTGCCATACGCCACATCTGAAGTAAACTGAGCGCCTCCCGCAGGTGGTTCATCCCCTGATCGCATCACATTATCCCCCAGGTTCACTGATCCAATGACGATAGACTTTGCTGAGTTAGTGTGACGATGACCTTATTGTCAATCAGATCTTGTATTTCGTGGCGAAGACGGAAACAACTATCAGTGACATGGCCGACTTGCTGATGAAAGGCACCGTACTTGGCCGGATCATGGGAGGGAGGAAGTTTATCTGGCAGTGGTTGCGGCTTCAGGGGTTTCAGATCCCCCTCTCTAATCCGGATCCTCAAGGCCGCTGATAGAGACATGTACAGTGGTGCGAACACTTTCTGGCCTCGAGGTGGGTGTTTTGAGGTTTGTGGAGTTTTGCTAGATGCACCAGCAAAGGGATTGGTAAGCGCTGTCTGGGTTTGCTGATCTCTTCTGAGCAAGGGTTTAGAGCTGAAAGGAACATTCCTGGTACAACAGCCCTTCTCCCGACTTGCCCCTTGCTTTGAACTGCTCTCATTTTGAGTGGCGAAAGTGTCATCCATAGTTTTTGCAACAACTGCGAGTACTTGCAGTTTGTTCAGCCCTTCGGCTTTCAAAGCCTCAATATCACACTGAAGGTGTTCATGGAGACCAACGCCTGCCCCTACCTTGTTCTTACCACTTGCCTCCACTTTGCCAAGGGATTGACCTTCTTCCAATGCAGTCCGTCCCAAGGTTGGGGAACCTTTAGACATGAACTCCCTGGTACGTGATGTGGTCGATGATGGGGCCAAAACCCCAAAAGCCAGATCTGCCATAGTTCTCTAAAGGTCTTCAATCATTTTCATCAGCTCAAAAGTAGTGGGTTCGTGGGTTTGAGATGATTGGGGTTCAGATGCACCTATCATGCATAAGTCTGGGCTCTCTAGGAAAAACACATTAGGCTTGGGTAGATGGACTGGGGTGATGTATACGTTGGGGTCGTAAGGGACGGCTAGTGTGTGGATTAGATTGAGATGTGGATGAGGTACTTGGTCATTGGGGTCTGAAGGTGGAGCTATCACCCGGTTGTCGATGAGATTCTGGATCTCATGACGAAGGCGGTAGCAACGGTCGGTGCCATGACCGCGTTGCTGATGGTACACACAGTACTTTGAGGGGTTATGTCTGGCTGGGAGTGGGTCAGGCAGAGGTTGAGGATCGAGGGGTTTGAGATACCCTCTTTCCATCAAGACTTTTAGTGCGCTAGTCAGGCTCATATAGAGGGGGGTGAAAGTTCTACCCTGAGCTCGAGCTGGGCCGGCGGTTTGTAGGCTTGGATTGTCAAAAGGGCCGGTTGTGGCAACTGTATTAATTTCGATGGGTTTGGGAATAATGCTAGTACCAGCATCGGTACTCCCTGAAATCACCCTCCTTGTCGGTTCACTTGTTCTGGGAATGATCCCGCTGTTGAACGCATTCTCGACCTGAACCCCCAGTTCATGCAAACTTTTGAAAGTGAATAGTGGAGCAGCTATCAACTTTTGCAACATATCATGCTCGAGGTTTCGCACCATCATCTGCACTTGATCCCTCTCGGAAGGCCGATCTGTCATCTGTGCTGCCTTTTCCCTCCATCTTGCAACAAATTCCACAAAAGGCTCTGTTGGGTTTTGGCGGGTTGTTTCAAGCTCTTGCATGGTCATTTCAACTTGGGTATTGTAGGACTACTGATCAACAAAGGCCTCAGCCAATTCTTCTCAGTTTTGCTTCACTGTATTCTCCAACTTGGCGTACCAAGCGGCTGCTACACCTGACAGGGTTCTTCCATACAGAGAGAGTTTCTGTGGCTTAGTCAGACCTATTGGCTTCAGAATATCCAAGAAAAGTCGGATATGTACCATTGGATCTCCAGACCTGTTGAAACGGTCAATATATGGCATTTTGAATCTGTCTGGGAGCCGAACGGCAGCTTCGGTGCGCTCATCCTCAATGTCGGGAATGGAGTTAAGGCCCTGTGCCTTTTTGAATTGCTTCTCAAGGTTCGCAATCTTCACTGCAGTCGGATTGAGCTCATTAACATCAAGGGAATAAAGCCTCTCATTAGGCTGCACCAGGGGTCTAAGCACCTGAGCTTGAGTCAACCTTTCTCGAGGATTCGGACACTGCAAATCTTCAACTGGCGGAAGTGGGTCAAAGTTTGGCTGGGGTCCCAAAGCTGGGTGTGAGGCAGATGCCCCAGATGGACGCTGCATTTCAATACTGGTCTCAGCCTGCATGGCAGTTCCCTGATTTAATGCTGCTATCACGGCCACAAATTCTTCTGAACCCTGTGCCATCATGGTCTGCTGAGTCTGAACAAAGGTGATGTGACTGGCGACTGACAGATTAGATGAACCGGTGAGTCCTGACTGGCCTTTCTTTGCCTTGCCTCAGCGAAAGAACACTGGTTGCCCTTGAATTGAATTTCTGACCTAACAAAGTCTATCAGCACTAGTCCAATGTACCTGGGGGATATCGGAGCCTTCTGAAGCTATGGTTCCAAGACTACCTAGCAAAAGAGAAAACAGACAGTACCTCAGCCTGATTTCACCAAAACAGATATGAGCATACTAGAATGACTGTGCCTCCTACTGAATTCTGTCCCAAAATTCTGCCTGTAAACTGATACCGTCAGGTAAAACTGATTCCCCAAATACTGATCCTGATGCCCACAGGCTTGATACTCAAACTTGCAAATTGAAACATGCACTCCCTGTAGAGATACACTCTAGAGGACATAGCAAACAAGTGAGAGCCAAAACACCCCCATGTTGGGGGTAGGGTTTCCATGTCCTATTTTGTCAGGAACTAGGGTTTCACTATGCACGCAGCGGTTTCAAACAACCTATAATCGGGTGAGCAACCTGTCCTAGCTTGGAATGGTCACTATGGATTCCGAATATGCACTAGGTCGAATGGTCAAAAGGGTGCCCCGGTAAAATCGGGGTTTGTGCTCCCATACTGGCAGAGCCCATAACCGGTCAGCTTTACGGCATGCTTTGACAAAGCAAGCCTCCGGCAAACTGTTCAGGAATAGCAGATGGCAAACACGGTGTCCTAGGCGCACCAATGCACATGCAATGCAAAGAAGCACATGAGTGTTGTGACGCCCCAAAATTTGAGGACATCATAATAAGGTTTAAAACTTAAAGTCAATTTTCTTAATTAAGAATCCTCATCAAGGTTGCCACCAAATTTACCATCATCCATTAATTTACAACACGAAAACTAAAAGTTCTTAAATTACAACTCCAATCAAATTTAAAACCTTGTCTTAGTACACAAATATAAAAAGAACTAGAGAAAAAAAAACTAGAAAACTAAACAAAATGGTTCATGGAGTTTTGGCACGCTTCAAGCTAACCAGGGTTGAATGTTGCCTTCCTACACCTCGGTGTTTCCTTTGGTTTCTTCGGTACCTGGCATAAAACGCCAGGGCAACGAGAATGCCAATGAGCGACGAGCTCAGTAATATACTACAACCCGAAAATACCCACCCCGATAATAATACTCATAAATAATAAATATCGTATAATAACAAAATAGTAAGCAGCATTTAATAAGCATAACAGAAATGCTAATAGTTAAAATAACAACAATAGATAAATAAATAAAAATGACAAATGGAATTAGTGATTCATCATAAGGAAAATGCATGCTTTTCTTTCTAATTTCTCATAGATTCAGTTTATCAGATAAATTTAAGTAACTCCCCGCGGAGCACTATTTCCACTCAACCGCTAAGCAATGGCCACGGGCAATTCTGACTCCCCCTTGGTCAAATATTCAAATGTTACTTACTGTAACTACCAATGATGCCCACGCACCAGGGTTATGTACCCGAGTCGTGACATCACGGTCTGCCCCAAGGGAACGGTCTATGTTGTGACACCCGCACCACCAACCTTATATCGCCTACACCGATAAGAGCCGAAATACCTTCCCGTGCCATGTTAGGGTTCGCAACTCACTTGCGCAAGATTCTAAACCGGGCTCACCCCATCACTTGTAAACTTTAATGCATCTATTCAATTTCGTGTTTCTTTACTTCATCGAATTCACATTTTAATGCATGTGTGAGTTTTAGTTTGAGAACCACAGTGACATAAGGTTTATATAGCACAACACAATCATATATGGCAACCAAAATAAATATGATAGAGTGCCTTAGGAGTCATCGCAAGATTTCTTAAGAATTCGCATACTTCTCCTTTCAGCACTGTATGGTTAAACAAAAAAAATATAAAACCCACACCATACGATGTTCGACCATTATAATATTTAAACTGGTGCTAGTTCATCGAGTTAGGAAAATATTTCGAGAAGAACATCAGGGCTAAAAACGATTTTAAAATGGAGAATATTTTTTTTGAAGAAAACTGGTTTTCTGGACAGTGAGTTTCATTCACTTCCAGCACAGATGTTCTGTGTTTGAAAAATAAGAGGGTCCTCAAACGGTGTCGAAAAAAGGAATGGTCAGAAAGGTTTGCTAAATTTTTGAGTTTAGAACATATTTACAGAAGAGTGTGAAGACTGAAAACCGGTCGAAGATGATCAAATAATTTTTATAAGAAAACTGGACAGATTCTGTCACATTTTGGAAAAATTGGTGTTTCTCTCTCAATACTTAATAAAAAATTATGAAACCAGCGGCGTTCGAAAGGTAACTTAAAAATATTACTTTCCCAAGTGGTCGTGCAAAAAAATATTATTTGTAGAGAAAATGGGACCTTTTTGAAGTCGCTGCTCCTGCTGTGTTGTAAGTGATGCTTAGGGAAAATATTTGTTTTGGTAAGAAAATGGTGTCCGATAATTTTATAAAAATTTTACACAGTGTATAACATCTAAATATACTTCAAGTATACACAGATTTTTAACATCCATTATTTTCAATTTATTAGAGCTCTCTTTTCACCCGATAAAGTCTAAAACAGTGAGAAAAATCTATGCTTCAAGTAAAGGGGGCCATTCTCATCTCATTTTACTCTTTTGCAAGATTATTTCAACAATGGAGAATATTAATTACATAAAAACAACAATAGCTAAGCCATATATTTATATCAAGAAGGAATATGAAACTATAGCACAATGAAATTCTCATCCTATCAAAGTTTTAAACATGCATGGACTATGTTGCTATAGATGACTTAACCATGCTTAGACTTGCATATATATTATATAAATTCAATTAGAGGAATCTAAGGGAGGGTAGAGGTGATGTATTCTTACTTTAGTGAGGTAAAACAAATCCCAAGTGTTGGCCCTTCTTCCCTTCTCTTCTCTCCTTTCCCTCCCCCTCTCTCTTTTCTCAGCCGTGGAGAACAAAGCAAAGGGGCTGGATTGTGTTCTATATGTAGGAGAGCTTGGAGAATTTAATTTATTTTTATTTTATTTTCTCTTCTTTGCTTGGAATTGTCATCTACAAGTATGGGCTAGGGGTTTAGAGTATGCTTGCATGCCATAGCATGCCTTGGCAACAGCTTTATTGGGCAGAAGTCAGCCAAAAAAAATTCTGACTTCTTCTTCTAGCTTAGGCACTCTCATCCAATGATTTAAATGGTAGCTGGCAGCTTGCAGGTTGCTGCCGTGGCTGCCTTATCAAGGCTTGGAATGCCATTGCATGCTCACCTCTAAAGGAGGTTGAGTGTGCACTTGGGGAAAATAAGCATGCAAGCCATGTTACCTAGATAAAGAGAAAAGGAAGTGGCAGTCAGCCACTTTCCTTGCAACTTGATCATTTTTTTTTTTTTTTGAATTGAATTGAATTGAAATTGGTGTTAATACAATATTAATATGTATATATAATTTATTTATTTGTTTACTTATTTAATATTATTATTTTCAACTGGATGGTTTTCTTCCTACTGAATTCTAACTAGCTTATTTACTATCAATTTAATCCATTTAGTTTTCACAACTGTATTTTGATACAGAATTTTAATCACATCAAGATAAATAATTTTATTTAAAAGAATTTAATATTGACATTAATTATGGTCCTATTAATATTATAATTTAATGGTTTAACAATCACTATTGTTTAGCTTAATATTATTATTAATAAACTAATTAGTTGTCTAAAAATTTAGGTTCTTACAAGTGTAGTCAAAACAGGATATCATGCATTCGAGTCAAGTTCTCTAAAGTCCCCAGCAGAGTTGCCAGAAACTGTAGACGTCCCCGAACGACCCGGGAGGATGAGTCCCGCTCTGTTCGTTTTGGGCTCACTACAGTTCGGACTCTCAAATCGTCATGGTTCTAAATCTGAACCAAAGAGTCCAAATCCGACAAATCGTTTTTGAAAATAGATTTTTGTAAAGAAGGGCCAAACATGGACTGCTTTGCTAGATACAGAGTCGCCACCTAAATATTTTATTTTGGGAAATTTAGGAAACCCTGACTCGGTGCCAAAGGCCACGTGTCCGTCATTACCAAAGTTGCCTCGGCTCGGGAACTTGGGTACGATTGGGGAAGGTCAGCTATGAGCACCCCCTCTCGCCTGATCAAAGATCAGCCTTTACTAACTTTGATATCTTGTTTTGAAAACATTATATGCTCTTATTCCGGTTATTAGCCTAGAATTACTATGTTATGCGCACAACAAACAAGTATAGGCCAAATCGCCTAAATTGGAACAAAACATTTCATGTTTGTTCTGAAAATGGTTTGCTACTCGCAAGTAAGCTAAAATGCAGATTTTGCCACCCTCAAGTGGGCTTTAGAAAAGATGGTTTTGCCACTATCTAGTAGGCTTAAAACTCACAGTTTTGGTGTATCATTCCAATTTAGGTAATTTAACCTCCATCCACAGGCACTCAAGCAGTTATATCACATAAGCAGCTAGCCTCATGGTAAGTATGCTGTCATGGCAACACTCACACACATGCAAGGATACTAAAGCATGAGAACTTACAGAGTACTCCGAGCCAAAACAGAAACTAGTTAGTAATCATATGCATGATCCTAGTTCATGTTAAGAAGGATAATGCAACACATGCAAAGTGGAACTAAGATGGGCTCGGCTAATCTACAATGACAAGTGAAATGCTACAACTAATACATATTCAATTTGGAATTGGAATACAAATACAGTTAGAATGATGCGCCGAGCCCGGTGCATGCAAAACGAATGAATGGATGCAAACGTGCTATCATACTGTATGCTAATTGAAACATGCCCTAGACTAACCATCGAAAGCTAGTAAATAAAAAGGAAGAAAGACATGGGGTTGGGAGACATACACACACTCACGCACACTTATTACACAATTGCCCTCACTCGGAGGGTCCGAATAAATATTACAGTTCGAATAAATAATACTAAATTAATTATTACAGAATTTCTAATTAATTAAAAAAAATTAAATGCATAAAGAAGGTGGCCACAGCCCCGCCTCAGAATGCGTGAATGATGCATGCTTGACTCGTCTCGCCCGGAAACTCGCTGCCATAGCATTGTTGCCTCTGTTAACATTGCCCTGCTCCTCTGAGGATTGTGAAAATTCTTGGGGCACCTTTGAACTGATTCCTGATCACTCTGGAATATCACCGGCCAATTCAAAGCACCACCGGCCATGGGGATGGGCTTATCGGCTAACTGTTGTACCACCGGCCAGCCACCAATGGTCGATCGGCACTGTAGGTGGCCGACCGGCCATTTCTTCCTGTAGAATCCTGTAGTTGACAGCAGCAGAGGGCAAGCAGTGTATGGCATAGAATTTTCAAGTAAATGTGAGCATAACCACACTCCCTATCATGCAATGGACTCAAGGGAGCATGGCCCTCGACCCTCGGGCCATCAATCACGCATTTCAATGCATGATGGCCTAAAAGCCAAGTGTGCAACTTCGATATCAAATGAAATGCAAGCACAAAACACATCGAAGGGCCCCAACCCCTATCATGATTGATTAAGAGGCAAGGGATGCATGCTCAATGAAATGCAACCTAGGCATGGAGGCTAAGTGTGCAACATGAACATGCAAATGAGCAATGTATACTAGGCACGCAACCTAAACATGTAAACAAACATGGCATACAACAACATGCGATGATGGACTTAAGCTAACACGGATAGCTCGCAAGCATGCCAAAATCAGTGGCCATGTGATGAAAATGAGGTAACCAAGATGCATGCAAACATGCACAATGTAATGGCCCCGAGTCTAAGGCACAAAACACAACTCCAGAAAGGCATTGAAAGGATGAATTATGGCATACAATGGCATATGTTCCAGCACTGAAGTATGATGCTCAATGGTCCCGAAACATGCAAATATGCCACCCAATGCATGAAATAGCCCCCGAAACTCAAAACTAGGCACATGTATTGAACTATAACTATGCAAAGCAAGCATTATTTGACCATGAAGCACGAAGATAGAGCCAAGGCAATCCCAAAATATGCACAATCCTAGTTTAAAGCATGGCAAAAAAGTACTAACATGTAGGGCTAAAACAATATGTAAGATTGTCTAGTAAGCATGGTTTATACCACACCTATATGAAGCATATGAAATCTCACCAAACCAGCCAAAAACAGTGAATAAAACATGTCAAAATATGCCCAAATACCCACTAAAATGAGGTCTACACATGCAAGAACGATGAGCTCCTTTGATAAGCTACAAGAGGGGTTACTCTACACATGCATCAAGGATACTTAGCATAGCAAAACCAACTCTTAAAATGAGTTATGGGGGTCCTAAAACCTACTGAATAATGATAGAAACAAAGCTTGGAAGCTTGCAAATAGGGGGTCCTTTGGAAGGCCCAAAAGGCCACCAAACAAGACAAGGAGAGAGGGGGTCACCCTCCTCTGATTTTAAGGCTCAAGAATACACCTAAGCCACTGAAAATCCACTGGATTTCAGTGGCTAAGAGGCCAAACCAAGGCCAATGCAAATGCTCTAATGCAAAGCCCTAATCATGAGGAAATGAAGCATGCAAAGGGGAAGATGACCCCAAACAGAAAAATGCCCTTAATCAAACTTCAAGAGGGGATCAAAATAAGACTTTTTTTAGTTCATGGAAATTCTCTAAAAAGCTTGCAAGTAAGGCTAAGCTAGGATGCAAAATTAGCCCTAAAAGAGAGATGGAAGATACAAGGAGGTAGATGACCTCAAACAGAAAAGTATCCTTAATCAAAATTCAAGAGGAGCTCAAAATAAGGCACTTTATAGTTTATGTCGAAGCCCAAAAATGCTTTCAAATAAGGCTAAAGAACGAAGCAAGATAAGGCTTCAAAGAGGGAGATCAAGGTTCTGAAAAGCGGTTGCGGTCGCCGTAACGATGGCGGTGGAGCAGTTGCGGTTGCGGGGTGTAAAGGTCATAGCGTAGCGGTTACGATAATCAGAACCGTGAATTTTTTTATTTTTCGCACAATTTGAAAAAAACTTACCGATACGCACATTTTTTTTCCATGATCATATTTATTGGGTTTTAAAATAAATATTGATCAATTTTTATAAATTTTTAAGTTTGATCCAATATATTTCATATTTTTAAATCACTATAAACTGAGTTTTTTACATTTTATTTTAATAATTAATGACTTTATATTATACAAAAAATCAATCACCAACTATTATATATAAGATAAACAATGACAAAAGTAGAGATAATAAAACCAAATCTATATATATAATAAAATTAATCAGGCGCCAAATGAACGTAGACTAGAGCACTCTTATTATTATTATATCTTAATTATTATTATTATTATTATTATATATTATTTATATTAAAATAATAATGACTAGGATATGAGCACACACAAACAAAATAGGTTGAGGATAGATGGCTGAATAGAATATAATAGGTCTGACAAATTCAATTAATCAATAACGCATGTTCTTCATAATCCCTCTCTTCTCTCTCTCTCTCTCTATTTCTCTCAACTTCCGCTCTATCTCTCTTATCCCCACATTTTCAACTTTTTTTTTTTTTATTTGTGTTTTTTCGAAGAACAATTCGAATCCGTTTACTAAAGCACATGTAACCAATCCATCCCCAATATATACATCAATAATAGATCAAATGTTCCAATGGTAGTAAATCACATTAAACAGATCGCAGTGATCCCCGAATCAATGATTTCACATGCAGGGTAATATAAGCACATGTCATGGATCCTCACTACGGTGAATGATACCCGGCTCAGCAGGATAGAGTTTCATCGGTTTAAATAGAGGTCTGTCTAACCTTTCCGTGCGAAAGACAATGCGAGTACATAAGAAGTGTGTAGACCCCGATGGGTCAATACAGTATACACATTTTGTGTACAATAGAGAGGAATACTGACACATATGAAGGTCAGCTATTACGGTTTCAGTATTTTGCACGTCTCCCGGTATCACAGGGGAACAGCTCGGGCCATTCTTCATCGGGCTCTTTCGGTAGCTTTGGGGTATAGGGCATTGTGGTGCTAACTGTTGACGCTGCTGAAGCGCTTGGCGTAGCTTTGCTACTAACTAGCGGAGCGGAGGGACAGTTCTCTAACCATGTGGCCCTTTGCCACTCTGTATACAGGCTCCGGATATTTTAGTGACAAACCCTTGTCTTTGTTGCCACATACAGAGCAGGTTGAATGACCCACTCCTTGGCTGGAGTAGTTGTCACCCGTATTCTGTTTCTTGTTGGCTGGGTTGTGCTTGTCTTTCTTGAATTTGAAACCCTGCCTTTTACCATGCCATTCAGTTGTTGGTGTTTCAGATTATTTCACTGCTGCAATGTTCGACTCGGCCATCAATGCCTGGTCGAGAGCACCCACAAAAGTCGGTAGTTTCAAAACACTTATTCGGTCAAGTATTGCAACATTAAGGCCACCCTCAAATTTTCTGGCCTTCTTGTAGTCAGTGTCCACCATATGTAGTGCATATCTGGCAAGCTCAGTGAACCTTGCTTCATATTCAGCCATAGACATTGTACCCTGTCTCAGTTGTTCGAATTCAGTCACTTTCCTATCCCTGACACACTGTGGGAAGTACTTTTCAAAGAAGGACTCCTTGAACTGAGCCCAAGTCATAACAGTATTTGTATCGCGGATCAACATCCACCACCTTCTAGCTTCTTCTTGTAGGGTGAAGGTAGCTAACAATACTTTATTCGCTTCTGAGCATGGAAACACTTCAAATAGTTTTTCTGTTTCAAGCACCCAAGCTTCAGCCTTTAGCGGTTCCAGTCCTCCCTGAAAGGATGGCAGTTTCATCTTGCTGAATTTATGGGTGAGAGCAATAATATCCCTATCATTCACATTCGCATTAGGTTCCGGCTGTACCAGAGGATGAGGAGGTGGGGGCTGTTGGTTCTGTTGTTGTTCAAGTCTAGCAGTTATTAGTTCCATCATTCTTTTCATTCTTTCCATTCTTGCCTCGGTAGATGAGGATTCAGGTTCATTTGCATTGTCCATTTCACTGTAAGCAGTTATAACAGTTATAGCAATTGTAACATAAACAGTTGCATATTTGGATAG
This sequence comes from Camellia sinensis, assembly GCF_004153795.1. NCBI lineage: Eukaryota > Viridiplantae > Streptophyta > Magnoliopsida > Ericales > Theaceae > Camellia > Camellia sinensis. The sequence goes on from NW_021024881.1 coordinate 2,437,602, forward strand.
TTATCACATCAACATGTATTCAGTCATAACATAGCCACACACTTTTCAAGTTCATGAAATGCCCTAATCACTTTTCTAGGACACCCATCAAATCATTTGGACACGTGTGTGAGGTATGACTCGTGGTTAAGTATCGCTCTGATACCACTCTGTCACGACCCAAACCCGGCCCTATGGGTTTAGCACCGTAACCGGCCAGTAATCCGAGATTACCGAAGGCCTGCAGAACAATAACACAGTAAAACAGAGTACAGGGCCTGGCGGAAGCCAATACAGTAAATGAATAATGTCCATTGAGCTGTGACAGTCTGTATGCCAAATAAGATTTTTCATGCATTCATACATACAAACAGTACAGTCTATACAAAAATTTACAGTCACACAGTACAGGGACCTAATCCCTTGATACAGTACAGTAGTAGCTGACAGTCTATACAGTAATCCAAACAGTATGGAGACAGACGGGGAAAAACAAAACACCCCAAAGCCATAGCATGGCTACTCGGAACCTCGCAGTGAGGCACAAAGGCTGGCTTGACAAAACCGGAGTCTAACCCACGCTCCTAACTCCGATCTGGTGGCTGAGCACCTACATAAATATATATATATATATAATATAAACAGTGAGCTAAAGCCTAGAATAACATAATGCGTAAAGAGGTTAAGAATGAAATGTCCGTACAATAATGAAAGCAGTTCATTAAACAATACTTCAGTCTTTCAGTCAGAACAGTTATTCAGTCATAGGTGGTACATCATTAGCATAGCAGTAAACAGTAGGTCTTAAGACCGAACAGTAATGATGGCCATCAATCAGTAAACAGTAGTGGTTCCACGAGGAACCGACAGAGATCTCTGTAACAGTAGTAGTAACAGTATACAACAGTTGCTAAGGATGCCACAATACATTTCAGAATATAGGACATACATTCAAACAATTAACAATAATTACTTCAGAAAACAGTTTCGTTAAACAGTCAGAAAAACATCTCAGTTGAACATATCTTTACACAATTGTTACTCACAGAGTTTGGGCTACAGTATGCTAGAGCGGTTCTCCCCAGTCGCCAACCCTACACAGTTCACAGGTTGAACACACACTATGCTACACAGTTGGGAAATATCATAACTTAATCCCTAATTTGCCTCGGTGTGTTCTACATCTATATCCTCAATAAGATGTCTTAAACTAGGCCTAGGATATGCCTAGAATGGAATGAGGATGCAAAGATGTGATCAGAAAACAAGTTTCAAATTTTCAGAAAAACAGAGTCCCGCTCGAGCGCAGGTTTCCCCGCTCGAGCGGGACATGCAACAAAGGTACACGCTCGAGTGTCAACTTTCCCGCATCGAGCGTACTGTAAAAGTACTGGATGGGTGAAATCTCGCTCGACGCCCGCTCGAGCTTGAGACACAAGACTCCCGCTCGAGCGCCCAATCCTCCGCTCGAGCGGACTGTAAAATAGTGCAGAGAAATACTGGATGCCTCGGATTCTCCGCTCGATGCGCCCAATTTTCCCGCTCGAGCGGAAGCTGCAAAATCTGGAAAAACCCAGATTTGCACCTCCAAGCTCAAAACCAAGCTTTCACATATCAAAACTCGACCTCTTGGGCTGAATTTCTAGAAAACATTATTTAAACACATAGAATAACATGGTTCAAAGCTCAATTTTGAGAAAATCAAAGCCCAAGGGTGTTTAATTCAAAACCCAATTTCAAACCATTTTCATGAACATGGAGAACATGCAAAACATGCATGAATTCAAATCAATTCAAAGCTCAATTTGATGCTCTAAGGAGCCAATTGATCCAAAAACAAGTTAAAAACATGGACCATTACAAAATTTATGACATGCATGTGACAATTTGCCATGAACTCAACTCAAAATCCCACCAATATAACATGCATGCATGAAATGAGCTTCAAATCAACAACAATGAACCAAAATATGACTTAGTTCTACAATGAAGCATGACTCATGCAAGAACTAGCTCAACACATCAATAAAGGTTGAGTTCTCTTACCTAGAGCCTCAATTACGAGTGTAGGACCACAAAGCAACAATCAACCTTCAATTCTCTTCAAATTCTAAGCAATATTGAAATGAACTCAAGACTCTCACTTCCTCTCTCTCTAAATTCGGAATTCTAGATGAAATCTGGCTGAGCAAATGTGTTTGGCTCAAGTATAGTGAGCTCAAGGTGTAGAGGTAGTGGCCCACTCAAGGGCAAAACGGTAATTAAGTCCAACTCTTTAATTAGCTTATTTAATCTAATGTAAGCATACCTAATCAGTTTTCGGATAATTATACCATAAAATCTCATAAATTATGACGATCATAAAACATCAATCAATTCCCGGTTCGGCCGCCGATAAGGCCTCCAATTAGCAGTTTGAACATAAAACATGAACAGATCAAATAAACAATCAAACAGATAGAATACAAATTAACATACATACTCAGTCAAGTCAGTTCCAGTTTTCAGTCAGTTAGTTCAGTACTTTAATCAGTTCAATTATCAGTCATAATCAGTTCAGTTTGACGGTAATCAATGTTTATCGGTAAGCAGTGATGAGGGTTATTACATGTGAACGCCTTTTCAGGTCATTCTTGTGTCCAAATTGAAGCCCCAGAAGTAAGATTTCCAATGGCACCAGCCTTATATCAAAATTCTAACTATGAAAAAAGTTATGCTTGTTTTGGTGAAGGTTGCTCAGCTTCGGTCCAACCAGGATGATGCCCAACTTCAACCAATCATATCTCCCCCATCCGGACTCAGCCTTAGGATATTCTTGAGTGCAAAACGAAGCCCCGGAAGTCTTCTTTCCAATGGTGGTGGCCTCATATCTTAACTTAGAGTTCATAGACAGATAAACCTGATTTAGCGAGGACTGCCCGACTCTTTTTTAGCGATTCATACCCAACTTCTTCCCCAGCTAGTTTTCTTCTCTCTACTCCTCTTTTCTTCAACTCTAAAACCCTAAACAAGGTGTTTTGAAAGATTTTTCAAAGATTTCATCTCTCTTTCATTCATTTCTAGTTTGTCCTTGCTCGGTTTATCGAAAAGCGCATCATTTGACAAAATGTGAGCCTCGGTACATTATAGAAACTTTATTTCAAAAATGTTTTGAAAGAGAGGGTTCTAAGGTCTAAAAACCATTCAAAATAACTTTGGTCCAAAATGGAGTGTGAAGTTGAGATTTGTCTCTCTCCTTGCCGAAGAAACTGAACCTTTGCCCTGCACACCTTTCTCCACCAAGTAAACCATCAGTAACGCCCAAGTCTTGAGGGCGGTCAAAAATAGGGTGTCTACAGTTGCCCCTCTTTGACAAAACTCGAAAGTCAAGAAGTGATGTGAGTGAATGTTAAAGCCTAGAGACGACCCATTTTTAACGAGACCGAAGTCTTGGACAAACAAACAAAATACAAATGTAATTAGTTGAACCCACAGGCTGCCTACGTATCCCTTTGCAAGGAATCAAACCAGCGTAATTCAAGGGGCATGATGCAAATGATATGCAGGAAGACTTTGATAATTGGACTTATACGTTACGCGAAGCCGGTCTGAAAATTGGGGATTTATGCCATGCAATGCAATGCAAAAATGCAATGTAATAGCTAGAAAGTGAAGGTACTTTACAGGGGCAATTGGCAATGACCTACCTCATGCTGTTAAGGACCTTCCGCTTCTTCTTGGTTAAACTGCACGTACTACTTTTCTCCCTGGCTGTGGCCGCAGCTTTCCCTATGCTCCAACAGGGTGACAGACTAGGTTGGTTCAGTATCCAGAATTGAGGTGCATACAGATGCTATCTCAATCTATGGGGCTGCCATACAGATTTCAAGTCGAGGATATACCCCTGGGTATTTAAACCAGACTTAGTCTCGAAAATCCCGAACCTTTGTGTTCTAGGCATGAGCCATTCGAACTCTAGTTTCCACCGTCTCAGTTGGTCACCTAGGAACTCACCGCAAACACAGGCAGGTGGCTATACCAGACCACCAGAAGTCGTTCAAGCATGACAAACACCAAAGGAATTACACCTTTAGAGGATTTAAGATCTCCTAGATCGGAGAGTGCACAAGAAAGTGCAAGTGAAGAGTGAATGCACAAAACAATGCTAAGAAGATGCACGAAACAGTGCAATGCAACGTACTAACAAGTACAGGTTAGGTGCGCAAGAAAGCGTGATAGAATGCATGCAAAATGCAAGTAAGGTGCACAAAACAGTGCGACGCAATGCACTGACAAATGCTACAAGCATTTTCTATGCAAGATGAGAGAGAGCATGTAATGAAATGCACAAGATAGTGCGATGCGCAAGAGAGCGCGAGTGTAAACTGCACAAAATAGTGCGATGCGCAAGAGAGCGCGAGTGATAAACTGCACAAAATAGTGCGATGCGCAAGAAAGCGCGAGTGATAAACTACACAAAATAGTGCGATGCGCAAGAAAGCGCGAGTGATTTGAAATGCACAAGACAGTGCGATACGCTAAATAGCACGAGTGATTTGAAATGCACAAGAAAGTGCGATACGCTAAACAGCGCGATTGATTTGAAATGCACTAAACAGTGCGATACGCTAAACAGCGCGATTGATTTGAAATGCACTAAACAGCGTGATACGCTAAACAGCGCGATTGATATGCAATGCACAAAATAGTGCGAATGAGATACAACCACAAGATGCACAAGACAGTGCTAGTGAGATACAAAGTGTAAGTGCACAAGACAGTGTGAGTGAATGCATGTTCTATGCGAATGAGGTGCATTTTCTATGCAAGTATGGAAGAGTGCATTTTCTATGCAAAAGATACGAGCATTTTCTATGCAAGAAACAGGAGCATATTCTATGCAATATTGAAAGCATATTCTATGCAGAATCGAAAGCAAGCATATTCTATGCATGAATCATAACGATGCGCGGCACGCATGTAACAGAAGTGTATATGAAAGTGCACATTCTATGCAATGGAAGGGCATCAAACACGTACTCTGGTGCCTCCGATTTACCTTTCAGAGGACTTGGCAATACGCTCAGCTCAAAAGGGGACACCCTGCTTATATTGGCGAGAGATAACATCTGCATGTGAAACCCTCAGGTGCTGCTTGGACTTCCATTCTGACTTGAAGCAGGCTTACACTTGGGGTCGAGATACACTCATACTCCAGAGAAATGGCGAGGCCTGAGAAGGTGCACCTGGAGTGCAGTCTCGAAATTTGCTGAAGTTGAAACAGACTAAGATGCTCCAAATTTTCCGTCTTTTCTTTTGCTTTGCAGTCCGGAACCTATATAGCTTCAAATAGGTCCTTGTTCTACTGTTCTCACATGACCTAGGTTGAACCTTGCGGTTTATGAAAGAAAGAATCTTGTTTTGCATAAATGTGCATAATGGCACAGCACTCTGAGCACAAAACGATTTTTTGAAAATGAGAAAAGGGTTCTCAACCGGGTATTGAGCCTACAACTGAACACAGCATACTATGACTCAACAAAAGGTACACGACCTAAACACATCAAGTAACACTGGAAAAAGACTCAAAACAAAAGTTGAGGTAAACAAAACAAAAGACACGACACACAGACGTGTTACAAAGACAAGAGATCTCTCAGTTTGCGAGGAGCCAGTTTCTCCGGGTAGTGTTTCCCACCCTTTTCTCATTTGTGATTCTCACATCACTCTGGCACTCAATCTCTGTTTTTCTGAAAAAAGCCATTTTCTCACTTTTTCTCTCAGCGCACATCTCTCTATTCTTCAATCTCTCATTTTTTATGCCTCCCCTAGGTGGTTGGTGGATAAACAGAAAGTTGCGGGGTTTTGCCCCTAGCATTCCGCTAGATTCTTCTTCTTGTTCACAACAGTGAGTTTTTTCCACAGAGGGGCTGCGCTACAATTGGGTGTGTTGCAAATCTGCAGCTGACATCGGTTGACGATGCTCTGCTGGGGAGTTTGGACGTGATCAGATCTGCCCAGATGAGGGAATGGGATATCTTGTTCCATTCCGGTTCGTGCTTCGCACTTGGCTTGATACCTCGTTGCTTGGAGGATGTGAGAGCTTTCTGCCCTTTTGCGGTTAGTTTTAGTGGTGCCTTTTTCCGGCAAGTATGGTGCCTTTCTTGGCAAGCATGTTAACAATGGAGAAAAGACAGAACATCTGACTCAACTGTGCCCCTAGTTCATCATTTTAACCATTTTTTGTTTTGACTTTCTACTAAAACAATTTTGACTAATATGAGAGTTAGATTAACAAGTTTGTTCATTTTTCTGATTTAAAATCATGCAAGTCTGGCTATGAGCACTGAAAATTTTCATTTTTTGGATCCAAGAAATGATCCAGTTTTGAAAAATGGAATACTTTTCGAGAAAATCAGTCAACCTCTGTAAAAATTCTCAAAAACTATTTTTGCAAATGGCCAATGCTCAACAAGCACGGAACCTACTCTTGAGATGCACAACCTCAGATCCGAAGGAAAATTGCCCCTTGCTTGAAGAGAGCTGCACGGCAACGGAAAGTTGCCCCTGGTTTGAATGGCACCACGGCACACTGTATGGCAACGGAAAGCTGCCCTTTGTTTGGATAGCATCGCAGCGCATTGTAATCAGTCCTCAGAGTGACGATGACAACCGAACTCTCAGATACAGAGAAGGCAAAGATGATCAAAACCATTACATGGACACAGTTGATTTTGAAGTGTTTTACGGTTGTACTTCGGAATGAAGTTGCCTACGTATCCCAAAGATGAGAATCAAGCCTTACGTAGTTCGGGGTTAAGGTACACTCGGGTATTTAACCTCTCCTTTTGTGCTCTAACTTTTGCCAAGGCCGCCCTTTGTGGGTTTTCAACCTTACGAGCTATGTTCTTCAATTCTTTTTCATTTCTTTTTTTTTTTAATCTTTTTCTTCATTTTTTTTTTCATTTTTTGCATTTTCTTCATTTTTTTTGCATTTTTCTCTTCTTTTCTTTTTTTTTTTAGTCTAACTTTTGCCTGGGTCGTCCTTTCGGGTTTTCGGCCCAGCGAGCCTCTCAAGGGTAAAAGTATAGCTTGGTCCATGTCAAATGGTTCTGAGATCTCGAATCCGTCTGAATCCAGGAGAGTGACTGCTGTTCGCTGACAATGCAGGAGTCTATCCCATGGGGGCTGGATTTGCCCCTAGTGTTCTGTATAGGAACTCAGTTGTTCTTCAACAATACTTTCTTCTTTCTTCTCTTCTGGGGTTTGGCATTCTTGCCAGTCTTCATTGATTTGCAGGATGATCCGTCTTCGGCTCTTCGAGCACATCTGGCATTTTTGCCCTTAGTTTCAGGGATACTTCTGATCTAGCTTTGCAAGCTTCTTTTGGCGACATCTGATCTCCTTGATCTGACTTTTCTTGCCCCTAGTTCGAGGACTGCTTCAAATATGGCCACACAGGCATCCTTTGATGGTTGACCATTGACCATTCTGAATTTAAGTCCAAGGTTTGAAAATGAGGGGTCGAGTCTTGAGGCTGAGAGCGATCCTAGGCTGCACAATCTCAAGAGCGATTCCACACAGGTCTTCGCAGGATTACGCAAAACATTTTTTGAAATCTTTTAAGAAAGCGACTAGTCGCTCGTGCTGAAGACAGTGTGGGACCAATCTGGATCAAGCCAGGATCCTTCTCAGTACTCACATTAACAAGCATGATCTCGATCATTAAAGGCTTAGCATGCCTCTCTTTCTCTCAAATGATCAAATTTTTGCAAAACCCGAGGAATTCCTTCCTCTTCGTTTTCACCGCAGTGTTCAAAAAGTTTTAAAAAACTTAGGTCAATGCAATGATTTTGGGGTGCATAAGAGTAGGCGAAAAGTACTGCCGTTTCATTCAAACTTTCTGGCACAACTGGCACAAGGCAGAAGCAAGCACAAAAGCATGAAAAACCACTACTGTTTCATTCATAACTGTTGGTGTAACTGGCTCCACGGCAGAAACAGACTCAAAAGAAAGCAAAAAGACAAACACAAAAAACAAGGTAGTGATGTCCGAGGTAACACCCCCGAAATCGCCCAACTCCAACGCAACAGGATTGACTCGATACAACAAGACAAACCTGACCGACTCAGTACAAAAGACTGATCATATACAAAACAACAAAACTGACCCAATACCCAAGTCAGAAAGTACAAAAACTAGTGTTCGCACATTGGTCAAAACTGTGCGTGCCATACGCCACATCTGAAGTAAACCGAGTGCCGCCCGCAGGTGGTTCATCCCCCGATCGCATCACATTATCCCTCAGGTTCACTGATCCAATGACGATAGACTTTGCTGAGTTGGTGCGATGATGACCTCATTGTCAATCAGATCTTGTATTTCGTGGCGAAGACGGAAACAACTATCAGTGACATGGCCGACTTACTGATGAAAGGCACCGTACTTGGCCGGATCATGGGAGGGAGGAAGTTTATCTGGCAGTGGTCGCGGCTCCAGGGGTTTCAGATCCCCCTCTCTAATCAGGATCCTCAAGGCCGCTGATAGAGACATGTACAGTGGTGCGAACACTCTCTGGCCTCGAGGTGGGTGTTTTGAGGTTTGTAGAGTTTTGCTAGATGCACCAGCAAAGGGATTGGTAGGCGCTGACTGGGTTTGCTGATCTCTTCCGAGCAAGGGTTTAGAGCTGAAAGGAACATTCCTGGTACAACGGCCCTTCTCCCGACTTGCCCCTTACTTTGAACTGCTCTCATTTTGAGTGGCGAAAGTATCATCCACAGTTTTTGCAACAACTATGAGTACTTGCTGTTTGTTTAGCCCTTCGGCTTTCAAAGCCTCAATATCGCACTAAAGGTGTTCATGAAGACCAACGCCTGCCCCTACCTTGTTCTTACCACTTGCCTCCACTTTGCCAAGGGATTGGCCTTCTTCCAATGCAGTCCGTCCCAAGGTTGGGGAACCTTTAGACATGAACTCCCTGGTACGTGATGTGGTCGATGATGGGGCCAAAACCCCAAAAGCCAGATCTGCCATAGTTCCCTAAAGGTCCTCAATCATTTTCATCAGCTCAGAAGTAGTGGGTTCGTGGGTTTGAGATGATTGGGGTTCAGATGCACCTATCATGCATAAGTCCAGGCTCTCTAGGATAAACACATTAGGCTTGGGTAGATGGACTGGGGTGATGTATACGCTGGAGTCGTAAGGGACGGCCAGTGTGTGGATTAGATTGAGATGTGGATGAGGTACTTGGTCATTGGGGTCTGAAGGTGGAGCTATCGCCCGGTTGTCGATGAGATTCTGGATCTCATGACGAAGGCGGTAGCAACGGTCGGTGCCATGACCGCGCTGCTGATGGTACACACAGTACTTTGAGGGGTTATGTCTGGCTGGGAGTGGGTCAGGCAGAGGTTGAGGATCGAGGGGTTTGAGATACTCTCTTTCCATCAAGACTTTTAGTGCGCTAGTCAGGCTCATATAGAGGGGGCTGAAAGTTCTGCCCTGAGCTCGGGCTGGGCCAGCGGTTTGTAGGCTTGGATTGTCAAAAAGGTCGGTTGTGGCAACTGTATTAATTTCGATGGGTTTGGGAATAACGCTAGTACGAGCATCGGTACTCCCTGAAATCACCCTCCTTGTCGGTTCACTTGTTCTGGGAATGATCCCGCTGTTGAACGCATTCTCGACCTGAACCCCCAGTTCATGCAAACTTTTGAAAGTGAATAGTGGAACGACTATCAACTTTTGCAACATATCATGCTCGAGGTTTCGCACCATCATCTGCACTTGATCCCTATCGGAAGGCCGATTTTTCATCTGTGCTGCCTTTGCCCTCCATCTTGCAACAAATTCCACAAAAGGCTCTGTTGGGTTCTGGCGGGTTGTTTCAAGCTCTTGCATGGTCATTTCAACTTGGGTATTGTAGGACTACTGATCAACAAAGGCCTCAGCCAATTCTTCTCAGTTTTGCTTCACTGTATTCTCCAACTTGGCGTACCAAGCGGCTGCTACACCTGACAGGGTTCTTCCATACAGAGAGAGTTTCTGTGGCTTAGTCAGACCCATTGGCTTCAGGATATCCAAGAAAAGCCGGATATGTACCATTGGATCTCCAGACCTGTTGAAACGGTCAATATATGGTATTTTGAATCTGTCTGGGAGCTGAACGGCAGCCTCTGTGGGCCCATCCTCAATGTCGGGAATGGAGTTAAGGCCCTGTGCCTTTTTGAATTTCTTCTCAAGGTTCGCAATCTTTACTGCAGTCGGATTGAGCTCATTAACATCAAGGGAATAAAGCCTCTTATTAGGCTGCACCAGGGGTCTAAGCACCTGAGCTTGAGTCACCCTTTCTCGAGGATTCGGACACTGCAAATCTTCAACTGGCGGAAGTGGGTCAAAGTTTGGCTGGGGTCCCAAAGCTGGGTGTGAGGCAGATGCCCCAGATGGACGTTGCATTTCAATACTGGTCTCAGCTTGCATGGCAGTTCCCTGATTTAGCGCTGCTATCATGGCCACAAATTCTTCCGAACCCTGTGCCATCATGGTCTGCTGAGTCCGAACAAAGGTGATGTGGCTGGTGACTGTCGGATCAGATGAACCAATGAGCCCTGTTTGGCCCTTCTTTGCCTTGCCTCGGCAAAAGAACACTGGTTGCCCTTGAATTGAATTTCTGACCTAACAAAGTCTATCAGCACAAGTCCAATGAACCCGAGGGATATCAGAGCCTTCTGAAGCTATAGTTCCAGGGCTACCCCCTATCAAAAGAGAAAACAAACAGCATCTCAGCCCGACTTCATCAAAACAGATATGAGCAGCCGAATAACTGTGCTTTCTACTGAATTCTGGCTAATATTCTGCCTGTAAACTGATACCCTCAGGTCAAACTGATTCTCCACATACTGATGCCCTCAGGCCTGATACCCAGACTTGCAAACTGATACACACAGCCCTGCAGAGACACACTCTGACAGCACATAGCAGGCAAATAAGAGCCAAAACACCCCCTATGCTGGGGTAGGGTTTCCCTGTTCTATTTTGTCAAGAGCTAGGGTTTCACTACGCACGCAGCGGTTTCAAACAACCTAAA
>NW_021024883.1:19564-84684 GCF_004153795.1 Camellia sinensis
TAATTTGCTTGAATGTTCATTTTTGTTTGATAAGGATGCACATACTTTTTGGAGTTGCACTAGTTATTGTTGGATTTTTGGTGGAATTGAACAAGTTTTAACTTTTGGATATTTTGTGGATATTTCACTATTTTATTATATTAGGATGAAATTATTTGTAATGATGAATGGATATCTTCATTTTGTTAATTTGTAAATGTGTTGATAACAGGTTATGTTAAGTTGTGATGGAATTGTTATATTCAACAGGTTTCAACATGAACAGGGTCATTTGTTGAATTAAAATTTAGATTTTGATAAAATAGGTATATAATGTGGAAAAAAATATTATGGAATTATTGACAAAATTTTTCATCCCTAAAGAAGGTTTTTTTGTCTCTTTTTTGGCTTAGGTGGATGATTAATTTTGTCATGAATTCTTTATTTCGTCGCTAAATGAATTTGTCATGACAAAAAATATTGTCACATTTTGTCACTGTTACCCTCAATGTGTGACGAATTTTTTTGACATTATTTCATTATTTTTAATGATGAATTTGTTTTTGTCTCTATTGTTAGCTTCTTTGACAAAAAATTTTCGTCTTCGTTTATATTAAACGTGACAAAATTATTTTCTCCATTTCTTATATTTATGACAAAATACTTTTGTCTCTAATTTCTCTTTTAATGACAAAATATTTTGTCGCTAATTACTTTTAAGTATGTTCCTAACAGAGTGTATTGGAGACAAAAAAATTCGTCACAAATTTATCATTTTTAATGATGAATTTGTTTTTGTCTCTATTGGTAGCTTCTTTGACAAATTTTTTTTGTCTTCATTTATATTAAACGTGACAAAATTATTTCGTCTCTATTTCTTATATTTATGACAAAATACTTTTGTCTCTAATTTCTTCCTTTAATGACAAAATATTTTGTCGCTAATTACTTACAAGTATGTTCCCAACAGAGTGTATTGGAGACAAAAAAATTCGTCACAAATTTATCGTTTTTAATGATGAATTTGTTTTTGTCTCTATTGGTAGCTTCTTTGACAAAAAAATTTCGTCTTTATTTATATTAAACGTGACAAAATTATTTCGTCTCTATTTCTTATATTTATGACGAAATACTTTTGTCTCTAATTTCTCCTTTAATGACAAAATATTTTGTTGCTAATTACTTACAAGTATGTTCCCAACAAAGTGTATTGGAGACAAAAAAATTCGTCATAAATTTATCATTTTCAATGACGAATTTTTTTTTTCGTCTCTAAGACCCTTTAGCGACGACCCTTTGGCGACAAAACGGGTGACGAAAAATGTTCGTTTGGGTGACGAAATATATACATTTTGGGACAAATTTGTTTCATCTTTAAATCCCAAATTTGTTGTAGTGAGTTGTGCTCATTGTTGCCGGAGACCGGTTCCCGATAATTCCTCTGCCCAGGCCGTCAAGATGGATGGTCACAACGAGATCCATGACTTCTCAACACAACATCGTCGACCGCCAAGCCGACCCTCCCAACCCAAATAACCCACCTCAGTACTTCACAGAACTCACTAACAGCATCAACCGCATAGCCGAGCAAAACCAGGGCCTGATCAATGTTTTGCTCTAGCGAAACCTCCCTATACCTCCTCCACCACCACAAAACTTTCCCCCCCAATCGAGAACGAACCTCGAGGCATCCTTTCTAACAAGCTCACCTCTCCAACTTAGAGGGTCTGCAACCTCCACCTCAAGATATGAACCGACCACCTTGGGGCTTACATCCATCTGCTCAAACACCAGCTCCTGAAGCAGAGGCTAGTAGTGTTCAACCCCCACTCAATTCTGGAGGTGACAATGTCCCTATTTGGGATGCGGAACTCCGAGCCATGAAACTCCAACTTCAAGGAGTCATGTAGAACATACAGAATAAACCCTCCACGACAGCCAACTCCCCGTTTGTCGCCTCCATCAGGGACAAACCCCTACCCCCCAAGTTTAAAATGCCCTCGATCGACTCATTCGACGGCACGACGGACCCAGTTGACCATCTGGAGAACTACAGGACCCTCATGATCTTCCATGCTTTTCCTAACGAGATCATGTATCAGGCTTTCCCCGTGACGCTTAAGGGGTCGGCTCTACTATGGTTTAGTCAGTTGTTGTCGGATTCTGTCTCCACTTTTCAATACCTAAGTGATTCCTTCCTGAGCCATTTCATTGGTGCCCAGTGCTAGTGGAGTCCGGCAACTCAACTGCTTAATATCCGTCAGACGGAAGGAGAGCCACTGTGTAGCTATGTCACCCGTTTTAACACTAAGGCCCTTCAGGTGGCCAAAAACGACGACAAGCTCATCCTCACTGCCTTTATGGTCGGTTTGCAGCCATCTAATTTTCTTTTCTCCCTTTCTAAAAACCCCCCAACCAGCATGGCCACCCTCCTCTCTAAAGCTCAAAAATATATGAACGTCGAAGACTCTTTGGTAGCCCGCCAAAATACTATAACTAAAAATCCGACCACTAGGGAGAAAAGAAAGGAAACCAAAACCAGACTCTCTCACTAGACCCAACCAACCCCTCAGTATACCGACCGACTCGCTCGATGCGACCGACCAGCACCTACCCGACCGCCTGGTCAGTTCGAGTGACACGCCCCCCTCAATTCCCCCATGGAGCAAGTCTTGAACCAGATCCAACGAGATTACAACCTGAAATGGCCCCAACCATCACGATATCCCTCCAATTGGCGAGATCAATCCAAGTACTACCGCTTCCATCAGGACCACGGCCACAACACTGAAGAGTGTGTTAACTTTAAAGATTAGGTAAAGGATTTGATACGCCAGGGATGCCTAAGTCGGTTCACGGCAGCCCGCCTCTAGCAGCGACCAAGGACCTACTCGCCGGGGGGCCACCGCCGACAAGCCCCTCTTTGACAACCCGCGCAACCAAAGCAGGACAATGATCGGTCCCCACTGCAATCCTGTGCACAAGGCAATCCTGCCCCCCTGGTCGGGGAGATCAGAGTCATCGCTGGGGGACTCACGTGTGGAGGTCCATCCTGTTCTTCCTAGTGAGCCGAACTAAGAAAAATCAAACAAGGCTGCAATAAAGAAGTCACGACATTGGATCGCCCCTTCAAACACCCCAAGTAGTAGACCGAACCCATCACCTTTACGGAGGCCTACTGCACAGGCATCCGTTACCCCCATGACGACCCCCTTGTCATCTCTGCTCTCCTATCCAATTACAAAGTCAGACGGGTGCTCGTCGACAACGGAAGCTCTTCAGACATCATCTTCCTAAACGTCTATCGCCAACTCAAGATCGGAGAAGAAAAATTGTCCCCTCTCCAATCCCCGCTAGTCGATTTCACTGGGGACCGGGTGACCTTCATAGGCTCCATCAATCTCCCCATCATCATCAGAGAATATCCACGGCAGACCACAAAGCTACTTACCTTCCTCGTCGTTGATTGTCCTTCTGCTTAGAACATAATCCTTGGACGCACGGCTCTCAAAGCTTTCCAAGCTATTACCTCCACATACCATCTTGAAACTCCCAACCGATCTCGAGGTCGGCACAGTGCGGGGCGAGCAGACAATAGCCAGGGAATGCTACGTCGCTTCACTAAAGGAAATCAAGATGAAGGAGACTATGATCATCGAAGGTCTCGACGTCAGATGAGGAAGAGTTAGTAAGAGGGAAACCAGTGGAGGAACTTGTCGAAGTACCCATCAATCATGCCAACTCAGCTAGAACAGCCAGGATAGGCAGTCAATTATCCTCCCAGGCCAAGGCCGATCTCACAGCTCTCTTAACCGAGCACAACGATGTCTTTGCCTGGACCCACTCCGACATGCTAGGTATTGATCCCTCTTTCATCACTCATCACCTCAGTATCGAGTCCCACTTGCGACCTTTTTAGCAAAAACAGCGTATTTTTCAACCGAAACGCAATACCCTCATCGCCTCTGAGGTGGAAAAACTACTGAAGGCGCAATTCATTAAGAACGTGCACTACCCCAGGTGGCTTTTCAATGTAGTCTTGGTCCATAAACACAATGGAAAATGGCACCTCTGCGTCGATTACTCCGACCTCAACCGGGCCTGCCTAAAAGATAGTTACCCTCTTTCCTGGATAGATCTGTTGGTCGACGTAACTGCCAGATATCAAATGGTTAGCTTCATGGATGCCTTCTCCGGCTACAATCAAATCCTGATGCATCCAACCAATCAGGAACACACCTCCTTCATCACAGAGAGAGGGACTTATCACTATCGTGTCATGCCGTTCGGCTTGAAAAATGCCAGTACAACTTACCAACGCTTGGTTAATGCCATCTTTCAACACCAGATAGGTCGGAACATGGAGGCCTATGTCGACGACATGCTAGTCAAGAGTAAACTCTCCTCCGACTACTTAACGGACCTACAAGAGACTTTCAAAACCTTACGCAAATATCAGATGAAACTGAATCCAGAGAAGTGCACCTTCGGCGTAGGATCTGGAAAGTTCTTGGGCTTCATGGTTAGCCAATGGGGCATTGAGGCCAACCCCAAAAAGATTAAGGCCCTGATCAAAATGCGGTCTCCCAGAACGGTCAAGGAGGTTCAACGACTCACGGGCAGAGTCGCCGCCCTCAACCGCTTTATCTCCTGGGCAACCGACAAATGTCTTCCATTTTTTAAAGTTCTCCAGTAAGTTTTCGATGGGAGGCCGAAACCGAGGAGGCTTTTCAATAACTGAAGTAGTGCCTGGCTAAACCTCACCTCCTCTCTCAAGCACTACCAAACGAACCCCTTTTTCTCTACTTAGCTGTGTCAAACACTGCGGTCAGTGCTGGCCTCATCAGGGAAGACGACTCAATATAACGTCTAGTTTACTACATTAGCCGCGCTCTCACAGGGGCCGAAACAAAACTATCCTCTACTGGAAAAAATGGCTCTCGCCTTGGTCATCGCCTCTAGATGCCTGCGACCTTTTTTCCGAGCCCACTCCATAGTGGTTGTCACTGACCAACCTCTGAGAAAGGTCATGCAACAACCAGAATCATCAGGTAGACTTATGCAATGGTCCGTCGAGCTTAATCAATTTGAAATCTCTTACCGACCTCGAACAACGATCAAGGGCCAGGCTATCGCCGATTTTATTTTGGAATTCACCAATCTTCCCCCAAACGTGCTCTCCCCACCAACACACCTCACCGCCGATGCAGAAGACCCTCACTCTTGGACTCTCAGTGTTGATGGCTCATCTCACAAAGAGGGTAGTGGGGCCGGTCTAATCCTCACCACCCCAGAGGGTGAATACTTCAAGTGCGCCCTCCACATCCTGTTCGATGCTAGCAATAACGAGGCCAAATATGAGGCCTTGATAGCAGGTCTTTGATTAGCCAGAGACATTGGTGTAAACCATATCCAAGTGTTCAGTGATTCCCAATTGATTGTCGGACAGATTACTGGGGAGTTCGACGCAAAGGACGAGACGATGCGAGCATACAGGGACATTGCCCTTCCTTCTGTTTGCCTCTTCAATACTTTCGAAATTAGGCACATACCGAGGTTAGAAAACTCCAAGGCGGACGAAATGGCTCAATTAGCCTCGGCCGACCAGTCAAACCTCAGCCATGGCGTCTGAATTGAATACCTGACCCATTCGGCTACTTCGCCAAACCAACAGGAGGTTCACTTCCTCCAGAATGAACCTGTCCTAGGGACTGAAGACATCATTTTGTTTTTATCACAAGGGGAATTGCCAGATGATAAACAGCAAACTGCCAAGGTCAGAGCCCGGTCATCCAATTACATTCTCATCGATGACCTACTATACAAGCGGGGATTCTCAAGCCCATACCTCAGGTGTCTCAGTCCTGCTCAAGCGATCTATGTGATGAGGGAAGTCCACGAAGGCATTTGTGGTAATCATTTGGGTGCAAGGTCTCTGGCCCACAACATCCTCCGCACCAGTTACTTCTGGCCTACTCTCAATCAGGACACCGCCGAATTTGTGCTCAAGTGTGACAAGTGCCAGCGCTTTGCCAACATCCTCCATGCTCCACCAACAGAACTCATCACACTTAACAGTCTTAACCCCTTCGCCAATGGGGCATTGACTTGGTCAGTCCTCTACCCACTGGTAGGGGCCAAACCAAGTTCGCCGTGGTTTCCATTGACTACTTCACAAAATGGGTAGAAGTCGAACCCCTTGCTACAATCACTGAACGAAACACCACCAGATTCATCTGGCAGTCGATCATGTGCCGATTTGGAATCTCCTAGGCCATCGTTTTGGACAATGGCAAGCAATTTGAGAATGCCAAGTTCAGGAAATTCTGTGCAGAGCTCCACATTAGATCATGTTTCTTCTCCCCAGGTCATCCCCAAGCTAATGGACAAGTCGAAGTCACCAATCGCTCCCTCCTAAAGATCATCAAGACTAAGTTGGAAGCTGCTAAGGGATTCTGGATAGAGGAATTACCGAACGTACTTTGGGCTTATCGGACGTTTGCTCGAACACCCACTGGGGAGACCCCGTTTCATCTAACATACGATGCTGAAGCAGTCATCCTAGTGGAAATCGGCTAACCAACCCCTCAGATTTTACACCCGAATCCTAAACTAAACCAAAAGTTGCGTTGGGCCTACCTGGACCTAATTAAAGAAATCAGAGAGGCAACTGCTGTCTGATGGGCATCATACCAGCAGAAAATGAGAACACATTATAATCGTAGAGTCCAACCATGAGAGTTTGCAGTGGGAGACCTAGTGTTATGCGAAGCCACCCTCGCCACTAAAAATTTGACTGAGGGCAAGCTTGCAACCAAATGGGAAGGACCTTATATTGTCACGACTAGACCCCGTCTAGGCACTTACCGTCTCCGAGATATGGAAGGCAAAGACCTGCCCCATCTATGGAATGCCAAGCACTTGAAGCGTTATTTCCAGTAAAATGTCTTCTCCTATTTTTGTATTCACTACAACAAAAAAAGGTCTATGGTGACGAAAACGCGTGACGACAAAATATTTCATCTCCAAATATGCATGTTTTAGTGATGAAAATAAGATTTCGTCTCCAATTGTACTATTTTTAGAGACGAAAACCAATTTCGTCACCAAATGCTTAAAATCAAATAAAACAACAGGTGACGAAAATTTTATTCGTCTTTAAATTTTATTTTTCGTCACAAAACAATTTCCCGCCCTAGGAAAATTTAGCGGAAGATTTGGCGCCATTTTGGAGAAGAAATTTTTCGTCACCATTGTAAAAAAATTTAGATAGGAAAACCAAATTTCATCACCAAATGCTTATAATCAATAAAAAATAAAATTGAACCATAGATATCTCTCTCTATCACTCCCTCACCCATACATCTCTGTCACACCGTCCGTTCATCTTTATCGCACCAGTTAACCCGCACGTCACCGGTCAGCGCTCTCTACAACAGGTCTCTCTCTCTTTCTCTCTCTCTGTCTCTCTCTCTCTCTCTCGCTCCATGTTTTCACCTCACTCTCTCCCCCTACCCTCTTCTCGCTTTTCTGAGCTCCCTCTTCCCTCTTCTCTATCTCGCTATCCCCATTCTCATCTCTCACTTTTGTAACTCGTTTTTCCCCAATTTGAACCCTAATTTGTTGGATGCTTTGCTGCCTGCGTCCTCCTCACTTGATTTTTCTTTAACCCTAACTTGGTTGGTGTCTCTCTCTCTATGGTTGTCCCCAATTTCTAACCCTAACTTTTTCCCATAAATGTAAGTTGCTATGTAGAAATTAGTTAGTAATAGTTGCTGATGATATAGTTCTAATTTGGGGTGTTGAATGGGCTGCCAATTTCGGATTTTTTGTAGGCTTACTTGTTAATTTCGGTCAAGTTTCAGATATTGTAAGCTTAAAGGGAGGCTTATGTAAAGAAATTCTTTTACATCTCCTAATGGAAGGGATTTTACAAAAATTCCTAAATATGTGGTGATTTTTGTTTATCTATTATTTGATAAATATCTTATTACTTGCTTTATCCACTACCACAAAAATAGTTAAAAATCACACTTTAATAAATGAAAATATCTCACCTTTATTGGAAGTGTAATGAAAAAAATTAAAGTAATATTTTAATCACACTTGATTTGATTTAGTGTAATAATATTTGTTTTTTACATCACTTTGTAATTAAGTATGATTAGTTATATTTTTTTAATCACACTTGATAAATATCTTATTACTTGATTTATATTTATTAAGATTTTTTATTGTATCTTTTTTTAGATTTTATTCTCTGTATGTATGATACATACACACAGAACAAACCAAACAACAAATAGGCCGTCGTTTGGTCTCCTTCTCATATCCCCAATTGCTCTCCCTCTTATCAACTAACCATTGCCCATCGCTCATCGTCCCTCTCATCGACAGTGATCACCGTCCCTCACTATGTCTCACCGTCTCATCGCCACAGTTGGTACACTGTCTAGCCTCCAATCAATTTTGATTCAGGTCTCTCTCTCTCTCTCTCTCTCTCTCTCTCTCTCTCTCTATTTCCCTATTTCACTCTAGCTCTAGGGTTTTTATTTTGTTCTCTCTCTCTCTCTCTCTCTATTTCCCCATTTCACTCTAGCTCTAAGGTTTTTATTTTGTTCTCTCTCTCTCTCTCTCTCTCTGTCTCTCTCTCTATTTCCCCATATCACTCTAGCTCTAGGGTTTTTATTTTGTTTTTTGATGTTGTAGAATGTTGATTTCTATGAAATGAGTAAATGTGTTCTGATTTTTGTTCTAGATTTAGGGGTTTCTTCTATGTAGAGGCTTGATCTCTTATGCTAAGGAATAAATGTATTGATGGAGATTTGAAGTATTTTTTCTGATTGATTATAGCAAACTTGAATGTTTCGAGTGGATTACAGAAATGCGAGTCATCACACCATTTGAGTTTCTAGTGGAATCACTAGCTTGCATATGCATTTCACCATTTTCCTTCCTTGTTTACTTGATTTATTTTAATCCATGCTCATATTTGTATTGATTGGGGATTGGCGTGAGTGCTGTAGTATGGTGTTTGGTTGGGTTTTTATTAATATTTATTGGTGTCATACAAGTTGTGTTGGTGGAATTTGACAACATGATACATGGGGGGTATAGGTGTTCTCTTTGACAGTTCTAATGGGTGCTTCACTGTAGAAAGTGTAATAATGGATGTTAACTGGCTGTTCATAAGTGAGTGCTGGGTGTTTAAAGGTTTTACAAAATAGGATTACATCTGCAGACACATATATAAGTATCTTTTTGTATTTTTGTTCCATAGTCATGAGAGAAAAGGAAACTAGAATTTCCCATCCGTACTGTATGTTGTATGATTCTTGTAATATTGATTAGAGTAATTCATCTACTTCTAATTTGAGTTTCTTAAGATGGTCTAATGCGTTCTCATGATTCCAATGTTATGGTTTTTTGTGATATGAAGGTAATTGTCCTGGTTGCTATAGCTAGAATCGAATCAAATAATATACATGAATGTGAGGCAAGTATATGGGATGAAATATAACACATTAATACATACAAGCATGAAATATAACACATTAACACATTAACACTAGGTTTTAATTGAACCTTAAGCAAAAAATGTTGTTTTGTTTAATGTTGTTGCCAGGGCTTGAATCATTTGAATGCGTCCTACATCGTAGCTATTACATGGGAAACAATTCTAGGTAGACAATGGCAACTTGATGTTGAGGAATGCTATTATGTGCTCATGGTTTATTGTCACTTGATTTGGTGAGTTGGAATAATGCCTGCACAAGTATCAAACGCATTTAGTAAGGCCAAATTGCATTTAGTTTTCATTATTTTGGATAGTTTGGCTTTTTCCATTTATTTAGGTGTTGCCTTTTTTCTTTTTCTTTTTTACCGATGAAAGACTATTGATCATAGGTGGCTAAGAAGGCTAAACAAGTGTGGTAAAGCTTTCAAAGTGTACTCCATGTGAATAAGGCTAAACAAGTTAAAACAAGGCTAATGTTCTGTTTTAGTCTAATGTGAATAAGGCTAAACAAGTTAATAAAGCATTCAAAGTGTACTCCATGTGAAATTCTAGATTTTTCCTTCTTTCCATGCTCCACACAGAACGTCACTATTCCACTAATGTTCTGTTTTAGTCTCTTAGGAAATGAAAATGTTTTGGCCATATCCTTGGAAACAAAAGAAAATTATGTTCCTTGATTGTAAATGTGTAAATTCATCAATTTAGGAACTCCATTAGTAAGAATTTGATAAAGAAAAACATTTAAAAGGTAAAAAATGATGGGTAAATTCAACACTTACAACCTTCCATGAAGAAATAATATAAAATAAATTGGTTTGTTCAGGTGTAGCTGGATTTGGGGATTGTGAGGATTACTAAAATGTGGGTTGAGTGGTGTGAGACCATATATCTGTGGGTTTATACTAATTTTATCTTATGCCTATCTATGTGTATCTTCTGTTGCAGGTACAAGATGGATTATTGTGAGTTTGAGTGTTATGTGGTTCGTAAAAGTGGATTGAGTGTAGTGAAACCAAAATTGTGTGTAGATTTCCCAAGTACCTGCTTTTCTTGATGAGTTTGAGGCACATTTGTGGATTGAGTGACTTAGGAATTCATTGTGTGGTGAGATTTGGTGTAGGTTTTGTATTATCTAGATATGATGTCATAGTGTACCGATTCATTTTAGTTATAATTTACAGAACTCACCAAGGTGGTGCTAGAGTCACTGTATAACTGCGTGTAAACTTGCATCATGTGCTTAAGGCGTATGATTGCTAAATTATTTGTTTGCTCTCACACAAATATTTGTTGTTTTGGTATCCAGAAGTTCATTCTTCAATAACTTATGAAAAGAGTTAGCTATGTAGCCTTTATGAGCCATAGTCTTATCTATAGTTGAATCTTGTTTCTGATATATGTTTTCCATGATTATGCATGAATCTGCTGATAAACAAATACACCATGATTCAAATGCTGGCTTTATTAGATGGGATTTATACTTTTTTGGTTGTTGACTGGTTTTGCAGAGTTGGTTAGAACAAAGTTTCTTTTCAATGTAGAAGTCAAATGACAATGGGGATCTAGAAAGTTTGGTGCTGCTTTTAAAATGTTTGAAAATCATGGAAAATGCCACATTCCTAAGCATGGACAATCAGGTAAACTGAATATGCTTCCCCCAGAGCCCCCCTAACACACACAAAACAAAAAAAAACAAAAAACAAAAAACAAAAAACAAAAAACAAAAAACAAAAAACAAAAAACAAAAACAAAAAAACAAAAAAAACAAAAGAAAGAAAACACACACACATATGCAAATTAAGTCATGGTTAAGTAAACTTGTTATTTTTTGCATTATCATTTGTTTTACTTTTGGCAATTATTTTTGTGCAAAGTCATTTGCTTGAAATGAAAGGAAACTTATGGAACCAATGTAACTTGTGGAAACTTATGGAACTAGCACGAGACTCTAGGTTTGAAATCTAAGTCAAAAAATGCACTTTTCTCATACTTAAGCTTGAAATAGGCCAACGGGGTCCAAAATCATGTAACAGTCACAAGAAGGCCCGGGTAACATCTCAAACACCATGAGATAGACCAATGTGAGTTATTAAAACTTACGGAACTAGCACGGGACTCCCGGTTTGAAAACTAAGTCCAAAAATGCAGTTTTTCACATTTAAGCTTGAAAAATTGGCCATCGGAGGCCAAAATCATGTAACATCCATGAGACGGCCCGAGAAACACCTCAAACATGTTGAGCGGGACCAACATAAGTTGTGAAACTTACGGAACTAGCACGGGACTCTCGATTTGAAAACTAAGTCCAAAAAAGCACTTTTTCACGCTTAAGCTTCAAAATAGGCCTTCGGGGGCCAAAATCGTGCAACAGCCATGAGACGGCCTGGGAAACACCTAACACCTCAGGAGGGACCAACGTGAGTTGTGAAAACTTACAGAATTAGCACGGGACTCTCGGTTTGAAAACTATGTCCAAAAACGAACTTTTTCACACTTAAGCTCGAAAATAGGCCATTGAAGGCCAAAATAATGCAACAGCTACGAGACAGCCTGGGGAATACCTCAAACACCTCGACAGGGACTAATGTGAGTTGTAGAAACTTACGGAACTAGCACGGGACTTCCGGTTTGAAAACTAAGTCCAAAAATGTACTTTTTCACACTTAAACTTGAAAATAGGCCATCGGAGGCCAAAATCGTGCAAAAGCCACGAGACGGCCCGGGGAAAACCTCAAATACCTCGGGAGGGAGCAATATGAGTTGTGCAAACTTACGGAACTAGCACGGGAGTCCCGGTTTGAAAACTAAGTCAAAAAATGTACTTTTTCACACTTAAGCTAGAAAATTGGCCATCGGAGGCCAAAATCATGCAACAGCCATGAGACGGCCAGGGGAACGCCTCAAACACCTTGGAAGAGACCAATGTGAGTTGTGGAAACTTACGGAACTAACAAAGGATTCACAGTTTGAAAACTGAATCCAAAAAAGCACTTTTTCACACTTAAGCTTGAAAATAGGCCATCGGAGGACAAAATCGGGCAACAGCCACGAGACGGCCCAGGGAACACCTCAAATACCTCAGGAGGGACCAATGTGAGTTATGTAAGCTTACGAAACTAGCACGGGACTCCCGGTTTGAAAACGATGTCCAAAAATGCACTTTTTCACACTTAAGCTTGAAAATTGGCTATCGGAGGCCAAAATCATGCAACAGCCACGAGACGGCCCGGGGAAAACCTCAAACACCTTGGGAGGGAGCAATATGAGTTGTGCAAACTTACAGAACTAGCACGGGAGTCCCGGTTTGAAAACTAAGTCAAAAATGTACTTTTTCATACTTAAGCTAGAAAATTGGCCATCGGAGGCCAAAATCATGCAACAGCCATGAGACGGCCCGGGGAACGCCTCAAACACCATGGTAGAGACCAATGTGAGTTGTGGAAACTTACGGAACTAACAAAGGACTCACAGTTTGAAAACTGAATCCAAAAATGCACTTTTTCACACTTAAGCTTGAAAATAGGCCATCGGAGGACAAAATCGGGCAACAGCCACGAGATGGCCCAGGGAACACCTCAAATACCTCAGGAGGGACCAATGTGAGTTATGGAAGCTTACGAACCTAGCACGGGACTCCCGGTTTGAAAACGATGTCCAAAAATGCACTTTTTTACACTTAAGCTTGAAAATTGGCCATCGAAGGCCAAAATCGTGCAGCAGCCACGAGACGGCCCGGGAACCCCTCAAAAACCTTGGGAGGGACCAATGTGAGCTGTGGAAACTTACGGAACAAGCACGGGACTCCCAGTCTGAAAACTAAGTCCAAAATTAATTTTTTCATACTTGAGCTTGAAAAAAGGACATCGGAGGCCAAAATCGTGCAACAGCCACGAGACAGCATGGGGAACACCTCAAACATCTCGAGAGGGACCAATGTGAGTTGTGAAAACTTACGGAAGTTGCACAGGACTCCCGGTTTGAAAACTATGTCGAAAAATACTCTTTTTCACACTTAAGCTTGAAAATTGGCTATCGGAGGCCAAAATCGTGCAACAGCCAAGAGACGGCCTAGGAAAAACCTTAAACACCTCGGGAGGGCCCAATGTGAGTGGTGGAAACTTACAGAACTAGCACGGGACTCCCGGTTTGAAAACTAGGCCCAAAAATGCACTTTTTCACCCTGAAGCTTGAAAATTGGCAATCAGAGGCCAAAATCGTGCAACAGCCACGAGACGACCTGGGGAACACCTCAAACATCACGGGAGGGACCAATGTGAGTTGTGAAAATTTACGAAACTAGCACGGGAGTCCCGGTTTGAAAACGATGTCCAAAAATGCACTTTTTCACACTTAAGCTTGAAAATTGGCCATCGAAGGCCAAAATCGTGCAACAGCCACGAGACGGCGCGGGGAACCCCTCAAACACCTTGGGAGGGACCAATGTGAGCTGTGGAAACTTGCGGAACTAGCACGGGACTCCCAGTCTGAAACTAAGTCCAAAAATGCACTTTTTCATACTTAAACATGAAAATAGGTCATCGGAGGCCAAAATCGTATAACAGCCACGAGACAGCGCGGGGAACACCTCAAACATCTCGAGAGGAACCAATGTGAGTTGTGAAAACTTACTAAAGTAGCACGAGACTCCCGGTTTGAAAACTAAGTCCAAAAATGCACTTTTTCACACTTAAGCTTGAAAATAGGCCATCGCTGGCCAAAATCATGCAACAGCCACGAGACAGGCCGGGGAACACCTTAAACACCTCGGGACGGACCAATGTGAGATGTGGAAACTTATGGAACTAGTACGGGTCTCCCAGTTTCAAAACTAAATCAAAAAATGCATTTCTTCACACTTAAACTTGAAAATAGGCCACCGGAGGCCAAAATCGTGCAATAGCCACGAGATGGCCTGGCGAACACCTCAAACACCTCGGGAGGTACCAATGTAATCTGTGGAGACTTTAGAACTAGCATGGGACTCTCGGTTTGAAAACTAAGTCAAGAAATGAACTTTTTCACACTTA
The DNA here is from genome assembly GCF_004153795.1 of Camellia sinensis. Classification (NCBI taxonomy): domain Eukaryota; kingdom Viridiplantae; phylum Streptophyta; class Magnoliopsida; order Ericales; family Theaceae; genus Camellia; species Camellia sinensis. The sequence continues at coordinate 34,088 of NW_021024883.1, forward strand.
AGCTAGAAAATTGGCCATTGGAGGCCAAAATCATGCAACAGCCACGAGACGGCCCGGGGAACGCCTCAAACACCTTGGGAGAGACCAATGTGAGTTGTGGAAACTTACGGAACTACCACAGGACTCCCAGTTTGAAAACTGAATCCAAAAATGCACTTTTTCACACTTAAGCTTGAAAATAGGCCATCGGAGGACAAAATCGGGCAACAGCGACGAGACGGCCTGAGGAACACCTCAAATACCTCAGGAGGGACCAATGTGAGTTATGGAAACTTACGAAACTAGCACGGGACTCCCGGTTTGAAAACAACGTCCAAAAATGCACTTTTTCACACTTAAGCTTGAAAATTGGCCATCGGAGGCCAAAATCGTGCAACAGCCACGAGACGGTCCGGGGAACCCCTCAAAAACCTCGGGAGGGACCAATGTGAGCTGTGGAAACTTACGGAACAAGCACGGGACTCCCAGTATGAAAACTAAGTCCAAAAATGCACTTTTTCATACTTAAGCTTGAAAAAAGGCCATCAGAGGCCAAAATCGTGCAACAACCATGAAACAGCACGGGGAACACCTCAAACATCTCGAGAGGGACCAATGTGAGTTGTGAAAACTTACAGAGGTAGCACGAGACTCCCGGTTTGAAAACTATGTCAAAAAATGCACTTTTTCACACTTAAGCTTGAAAATTGGCCATCGGAGGCAAAAATCGTGCAATAGCCACGAGACGGCCTGGGGAACACCTTAAACACCTTGGGAGGGACCAATGTGAGTGGTGGAAACTTACGGAACTAGCACGGGATTCCCGGTTTGAAAACTAAGTCCAAAAATGTACTTTTTCGCACTTAAGCTTAAAAAAAGGCCATCGGATGCCAAAATCGTGCAACAGCCACAGGACGGCCTGGGGAACACCTCAAACACCTTAGGAGGGAGCAATATGAGTTGTGGAAACTTACAGAACTAGCACGTGACTCCCGGTTTGAAAACTATGTCCACAAATGCACTTTTTCACCCTTAAGCATGAAAATTGGCCATCGGAGGCCAAAATCGTGCAACAGCAACGACACAACCCAGGGAACACCTCAAACACCTCGGGAGGGACCAATGTGAGTTGTGGAAACTTATGGAACTAGCACGGGACTCCCAGTTTGAAAACTGAGTCCAAAAATGCACTTTTTGACACCTAAGCTTGAAAATAGGCCATCGGAGGCCAAAATCGGGCAATAGCCAAGAGACGGCCCGGGGAACACCTCAAACACCTCGACAGGGACCAATGTGAGCTGTGGAAACTTACGGAACTAGCACGGGACTTCCGGTTTGAAAACTAAGTCCAAAAATGTACTTTTTCACACTTAAACTTGAAAATAGGCCATCGGAGGCCAAAATCGTGCAAAAGCCACGAGACGGCCCGGGGAAAACCTCAAATACCTCGGCAGGGAGCAATATGAGTTGTGCAAACTTACGGAACTAGCACGGGAGTCCCGATTTGAAAACTAAGTCAAAAAATGTACTTTTTCACACTTAAGCTAGAAAATTGGCCATCGGAGGCCAAAATCGTGCAAAAACCACGAGACGGCCCTGGGAACACCTCAAACACCTTGGGAGGGACCAATGTGAGTTGTGGAAACTTCTGGAACTAACACAGGACTCCCAATTTGAAAACTGAATCCAAAAATGCATTTTTTCACACTTAAACTTGAAAATAGGCCATCGGAGGCGAAAATCGTGCAACAGCCATGAGACGGCCTGAGAAACACCTCAAACACCTCAGGAGGGACCAATGTGAGTTATGGAAGCTTACGAAACTAGCACGGGACTTCCGGTTTGAAAACGATGTCCAAAAATGCACTTTTTCACACTTAAGCTTGAAAATTGGCCATCGAGGCCAAAATCGTGCAACAGCCACGAGACGGCCCGGGGAAAACCTCAAACACCTTGGGAGGGAGCAATATGAGTTGTGCAAACTTACGGAACTAGCACGGGAGTCCCGGTTTGAAAACTAAGTCAAAAATGTACTTTTTCACACTTAAGCTAGAAAATTGGCCATCGGAGGCCAAAATCATGCAACAGCCATGAGACGGCCCGGGGAACTCCTCAAACACCTCGGGAGGGACCAATGTGAGTTGTGAAAACTTATGGAACTAGCACGGGACTCCCAGTTTGAAAACTGAGTCCAAAAATGCACTTTTTGACACCTAAGCTTGAAAATAGGCTATCGGAGGCCAAAATCGTGCAATAGCCAGGAGACGGCCCGGGGAACACCTCAAACACCTCGACAGGGACCAATGTGAGTTGTGGAAACTTACGGAACTAGCACGGGACTTCCGGTTTGAAAACTAAGTCCAAAAATGTATTTTTTCACACTTAAACTTGAAAATAGGCCATCGGAGGCCAAAATCGTGCAAAAGCCACGAGACGGCCCGGGGAAAACCTCAAATACCTCGGCAGGGAGCAATATGAGTTGTGCAAACTTACGGAACTAGCACGGGAGGATGATTTGATATAGGAACCAACATATATTTTTTGATGATGCCAGCTAATTATTTGACATGTACGGGACTCCCGGTTCGAAAACTAAACTATTGTTTATCATGTCCTAAAAAAGTCAAAAAGTCACTATCCTATTTAAGTCACATCATCTTATTTAAGTCACATCACCTCTCTATCACATCACTTCAAACCCAACGCAAACTCAACCCATATTTCATAAAAAATCAAAAAGTACACTTATTTAAAACATCCCAAACCAGGCCCAAAAATACAATTTTTCACACTTAAGCTTAAAAAATAGGCCGTCGGAGGCCAAAATCGTACAACAGCCACAAGATGGCCCGGGAACACTTCAAACACGTCGGGGAGGGACCAATGTGAGTTGTGGAAACTTACAGAACTAGCACGGGACTCCCGGTTCGAAAACTAAGTCCAAAAATACACTTTTTCACACTTAAGCTTGAAAAATAGACCATCAGAGTTCAAAATCATGCAACAGCCATAAGACGGTCTAGGGAACACCTCAAACACGTCGGGAGGGACCAATTTGAGTTGTGAAAACTTACGGAACTATCACGGGACTCCCGGTTTGAAAACTAAGTCCAAAATTGTACTTTTTTACACTTAAGCTTGAAAATAGGCCTTCGGGGGCCAAAATCATGTAATAGCCATGAGACGGCTCGGGTAACACCTCAAACACCTTGGGAGGGACCAAAGTAAGTTGTGGAAACTTACGGAACTAGCACGGGACTCTCGGTTTGAAAACTAAGTCCAAAAATACACTTTTTCACACTTAAGCTTGAAAATAGGCCATTGGAGGCCAAAATCGTGCAACAGCCACGAGACGGCCCAGAGAAGACCTCAAACACCTCGGGAGGGACCAATGTGAGTTGTGAAAACTTACGGAACAAGCACGAGACTCCTGATTTGAAAACTAAGTCCAAAAATGCACTTTTTCACACTTAAGCTTGAAAATAGGCCATCGGAGGCCAAAATCGTGCAACAGCCACGAGAATGTCATGACCCAAACCCGCCCCTATGGGTTAAGGCCATAACCGGCCAGTAATCACGAGATTACCTATGGCCTCAAACCAAATAAGACAAAACTCATCAGAGTAAAGGGGCCTAAAGGAAACAAATTTAAAACTTTGTCCATAGAGCCGTGCTTATATGCACATCATAACATTCCACATTTACATATGTTAATAACTAACAACAGAAAGTATAGTAGCATAAGGTTCTGTACAGATAGGATCATGCAAATCTAAGTTAGCCAAACAAAACTATACACAGATGTATGCCAAAGTCCTCGCCAACATGACGAAATACACAGAATAGTAAAAGGGCGAAGACGTGTATCGTGCGTGAGACGCAAGGGCTGACTCTTCAAAACTTTGGTTGTTCCAAACAGACTTCACTGAGGCTGGGTCTGGACCTCTCTTGGCTCACCTACAAACACATGAATAAGTGTGAGCAAAAGCCCAGTGAATAATATAAAATAAATAATACACATTGGAACAATATACATCAAACGGCCTTGGACCCAATTTAGATTTCTAACTAATACATACATACATACATAGACATATGTAACTTAAGTAACTGCGGTTCCAAACACATCATACGGCCGCGAGCCCAATTCATTACTATCATTTAGGTCAAATTGGCCTTTGGCCCATTCATACCTTCATGTCAAACTGTTATTCGTGTCAAACTGGCCTTTGGCCTATTCATTTATTCATGTCGAAACGGCCTATGGCCCATTCATTTATTTATGTCGAAACGGCCTCTGGCCCATCCATTCATTCTTGTCAGAATGGCCTCTGGCCCATCCATTCATTCTTGTCAAAACGGCCTCTGGCCCATTCACTCTATCATTCAGATCAAACTGGCCTCTGGTCCATTCATTTATTCATGTCGAAACGGCCTCTGGCCCATTCATTCATTCGTGTCAAAACGGCCTTTGGCCCATTCATTCATGTCAAAACGGCCTCTGGCCCAATCGTTTGGCATAGCAACATTGTCCACCAATCGAATCAACGACTCTTATAAAACTTACATGGACGTAAGCAATTGAACAATAACATATTTTAGATATCTTTGTTAAGATATTACTCACAGCGATCTGCTGATTGATTTGTCTTGGAGCTTGACCCTAGACATCACATAACACATATGGGTCACAACCGATTCAATCCGTTCTTAATTCACATATTCCTCTTTAGGCTTAATTCTTATTCTTCTAACTCATTTACGATGCTCAATGTATGCCTAAGAGTACTTAGAAGTGAAAGGGAACGGAAAACGGAACACAGAATGCATTTTCAAAATTTCATAAAACAGGGTCCCCGCTCGAGCGGACCCATGAGGTCTGCAAAAGTACTGGATGCATCGAATTTACGCTCGAGCGTGAAGTCTAGTGCTCGAGCTGAAGCTCTGTCTACATAGCTCCCCGCTCGAGCGTGAACTTCCCCGCTCGAGCAGACACCATGTCTGCAAAAAGTTCTGGGAGCACGTATTCCCCGCTCGAGCGGACATCATAAATTTTGGGTTTTCAAGAACTATTCTTGAGCTTCAAATACACATTCAAGCTGGTATTTCTTGCATTTCACAGCCCATAACTCTCATATACATATACCAACATGATATAAACACCAAATTACAACATATTGAAGCTCAATTCCATGGATCAATCACATGCAAACCCAAATTATACCAACTTACTTCCAATACATTAAATTCATGCATTTGAACTTCATATCTTCATCAATCATGCATGCATGTCAATTCTTGACTCCATTTCTATTTCAAATGGTACAAATGGTGCTTATAACCATGAAACTCAACAAAACTATGCTTGCATGTGTAATTCAACACTCAATTCCTCATATTTAACCTCTCACCTGCTTGTTTATGCAATTCCATGGCAATTCTATGCATACATGTGCATACAAACTTCAATTTCATCATAATCAACACCATTCATGTTCTTGATTACCATTTAACCTTGAATTCAAAAAATTACAAACTTAACTCATGAATTTATGCTCAAATACTCACCTAGAAGTTTCAATCTTCACAAATCCTTGTTAATTCTTGAGTGTAGTTTCCCAATCCACAATCTTTGAGTCAAAACGCTCAATTCTCCCTCTTTCTCTCTCTAGAATCGGCACACTCTCTCTCTAGAGAGCAAATTCAGATTTTGAGTTCACAAAATGAGGGACTTAAGTGTATATTAGCCTATTTATAGGCTTGCTTAATCACATTGATTAAGTTTAAGTAATGGCACTCTAATTAACCATTCTGAATCTAATTATTTTGATCCGAATTAATTTCTAATTAAATTTCACCACAGGCTCTAAAAATTACGCTAATCACAATAGCGTAATCAATTTCGGGTTTTGTGGCCAATAAGGCCTTCAATTTAAATTCCAAAGCAGACAAACAAACAGATATTCCTACGGTGAACAGATAGAAATTCAAAACCACATATATTCACATAAATGGCACACAGAATCATATCGAACACATAATCACATTCATAATAAGGACCAATTAGCATAATATGGAACAGGGTTATCACAGAGACGGCCCGCGGAACACCTCAAACACCTCGGGAGGGACCAATGTGAGTTGTGGAAACTTACGGAACTAACCCGGGACTCCCAGTTTGAAAACTAAGTCCAAAAATGCACTTTCTCACACTTAAGCTTAAAAATAGGTCATCGGAGGCCAAAATCGTGCAACAGCCACGAGACGGCCCGGGGAACACCTCAAACACCTCGGGAGGGACCAATGTGAGTTGTGGAAACTTACGGAACTAGCACGGGACTCCCGGTTTGAAAACTAAGTCCAAAAATGCACTTTTTCACACTTAAACTTGAAAATCGGCCATCGGAGGCCAAAATCGTGCAACAGGCACGAGACGGCCTGGAGAACACTTTAAACACCTCGGGACGGACCAATGCGAGTTATGGAAACTTGCGGAACTAGCACGGTACTCCCGGTTTGAAAATTAAGTCCAAAATTACACTTTTTCACACTTAAACTTGAAAATAGACATTCAAGGGCCAAAATCGTGTAACAGCCACGGGACGGCCTGGGGAACACCTCAAACAAGTTTGGAGGGACCAATGTAAGATGTCGAAACTTACGGAACTTGCACCGGACTCCCGATTTGAAAACTAATTCGAAAAATTCATGTTAAATTGTATATTTTATGGATAAGATAATAATTGTTTAACTTGCATTTTTTTTTTTTTTTTGTGTTTCATTTTTTTGCAGATTCGAGATTTGATATGGACATGTTTGGTAATTTTGAGGGTAGATGGTTGCTCATTTTGTGTTTTTGTTCATATTACCTTACATGTATTTTGGTTGCGTTGTAAATTATATATTTTTGTTGGTATTTTATTTTTGTCGATATTAGTAGACTTGTTTTTTGTTGGATATTAGAAGATGTATTTGGTAATCCGTATGCGGTTGATATTATATTTTTGTGGATATTAGTAGACGTTTTTTGTGGATATTAGGAGACATGTTTATAATCCGTATGCAGTTCATATTGTATTTTTGTGGATAGTGCTGAAGTTCGATTGTGATGTTTATAAAAATGAACAGATTTTTGTATTGATTTGTAATAGATATTTTATTGAACAGGTTATTGAAATGCGCAGGGAATTGTTACTGAAAAGAAAAAATTTCGAAAGAAAATAGTACCCCCATTTTCAATTTTTTAAATTTTTATTAGTGATGAAATAAAAAATGTCGCTATTAGTTTTCTGTGGAGAGATGGTTTGAAAATACTTTTCGGATCCTGAGAGACGCTAATGATCCTCAGCTAGTCACCTGAAAAGATACAAGCACTCCGGTCGGGGGTGCCGGAATTAGCACTCTGACGGACAAGTTAGTTCAGACACTCAGGATAGCTTACTTTCTAAGTCTTTGTGAAGTGATTCTTACATACCTTTCTATAACTGTTGTTCCTATATTTATACCTGTTCTTTTTTATCATCGGGGCTAGGGCCTACTTTTTGATCATTACCCTTTCTTTCATTCGGAGCTACTGATCTCCATCTATTCGGCTTTACTCACGTATTCGGCGTCCTGGTCACGCAATATGAAGCCGGATAGTATCTAATTTCTGGAGCCCGCATCCTCCGACTCTTCCATTTATTCGGCTCCCACAATTGCCCCCCAAGCATTTCACTGACGACAGTTGGCTGGAGTGCTTGGTTTTGAATTCCTAAAAGTTGGAGCCAAAATTCGGCGGTGGGCCTCATCCTCCTGCGAACATTTAGGCGCACCCTTTTCGATTGTCGTGTCGACTCCCCGCCCCCTCGTACGTGTCTATTTATTGCGATTTAAAATTTTGAGGTCCTTTCCAGTGTATATTTTATGATGCTCATCGCTAGATTGCCTTCTGGATCGTCCCCGAAACTCTCCTCCGATATCCTCTTCGTCCTTTGTAAGTTTTCTCCTCCCTTGCTTCGAGGACTCTTTCTGATTTATTCCTTCCTCGGCATATTCTCATAGACTAGGATATGGCGAAACATTTAAAAGACCTCCTCTCGTCAGATCGTATTGCTGGCTTTAAACGCCATTTCTCCATTCTTGATGATGTCCGTTTGTCGCTTGTGGCAAACGGCACTCTTGATATGGAGAGGGAGGATGAAAGCACGATTGTCTTTCATATTTTGTCAATTGCCGAGGGTGGAGTCCATTTCCCCCTTTACCCGTTTCTTAGGGCTGTGCTTCGCCATTGGGGTTTAATCCCTTCCCAATCTAATGTGAATTTCTTTAGAGTCATAATGGGGGTTATAACGCTCAACCGTCACCTAAGAATTAACCTTGGCATTCCAGCCATCCGGCATTGTTATGCCTTGGCTAAGTCTTCTGGTCGGCACGGGCGTTTCTTCCTTAGGGCCAAGGATGTCGACCATCAGCTGATAACTATGCTTTCCAGTTCTGGAAAACGAGTTGATGATGTTATGGTCGTTGTCCAGGGTAACTGGAAATTTGGCGAAGGGGAGGATTACGCCGACCCTATTTCTAGACGGAGGGGCGAGCCAGGTGGCTGATTGCTTTCTCGCTTTTATTATTTGTTCGTTTTTGTTGTAAAGCCTCTTTTTTGAAATGTTATGGCTTGGCTTGTGTAGGGAGAAATTTGAAGAAAGTTCTGTCTTCAACTGACAGTGCCATTCTTTCGGATATCGAAGTCGCGCTCAAATATTTCGGCCGTTGAAGTCTTCAGAAACAAGGCAGGGCGGCCCACATTCTGCTTCGTTACGAGCCGACATATACGACCTTCTCGGCGGCGGAAAGCATCCCAGTTCCGGAGGGTGAAGATTCTCTCATCGCTCTTATTTTGTCCGACTTCAAAAACTTGAGGCAGGTTGGTTTTGGAGGGTCGGATTCGGAGCAGTGTGTAGCTAATGTTACCGAATCAGATCAGTCCGAAACCGAATCTGACGCGGTATTGAATTCGGCCGATCCCCCATCTACTTTGGGCCGAGGAGATCTTTTGCTTGACGGCGTTTTTCACGGTTTAGAGGATATTCCCGCTGCAAACCCCGAAGACATGACCGGGTTAAGCTTGACAAAACTTGCCAGGAAGGAGAATGCGGAAAGGTTGGCCGCGCGGCGAAGAGCGGAGGCCCTTCCGTCTGAAGCACCACCCGCCACCACATCTCAATTTTCCCTGCCTGCTAGCGAATTAGAGTCCTTCCGTGTTATTGAGGTGGAAGAGAAACGCTCTGCCGAGTTTGAAGCCAGCGTAGAAGAACATGGCAAACATCCTTGATTAGAGGGATCAGACGTGATCGTTCCTTTTGTCATTCAGTTGATGATAAAAAACGTGCCGGTTTCTTCTGATGCTTCGGCGCTTAAAGATCCAGAAGTCGCATTCAGCTTGGCTACGTCCGTGTCTTTGCCGTCTTACAAGGAGGCTTTCCGGGTGGAAACGGATCTAGATGCGACAGCACTGGCTGCCCAATCGGCACTTTTGGTACATATTCAATCTTAGCTTCACTTAATCCAAATCTTGTTGAAGTTATGGTTCTAAATTCTTGTTTTACAGACCGTCGGATGGATAGCCGATATGGGCCGTCGCCATCGCGACGCCGTCAAACGGATTGGTCATTTACGCGAGGAAGTTAAAGGCTAGAGGAGAAGGGCCGAGGTCGAAGCGTTGAGGGCAGACAAGGAAGCCTCAAGGGCCGATGTCGAGATGGAGATGGCTCATTGCGTGGATCAATTGAGGTCTGATGCTGAGAGGAAGCCGGACGTGAGCGAAGATGCGCTTAAGTTGGCCCAGAAAGCGATTTCCAAACTGGAGGCTGAGTTGGCTGAAATGAAGACAATGAAAGAATCAGCCGAATCGGAGTCTTCCAAAGTATTCGAGGCTGGGAAAAATGCTGGGCTCGCCGAGTACGTGAACCAAGTCCCCAAGTTTGAAAATCGGAGATTCAAACATGGCTGGTACAAAGCCCTTGCTACTGCTGATGTTTCATTGATTCTGTCAATACCATATGAGCAAGTGGATGTTGAGCCATTGGAGTCTGATTCCGATGGCTGATCCGGCTGACTGACAGTTTTTAGGATGTCGCATGTATTTTTACAATTTTAATTTAGTATTTTTCATCTTGTAGCTTTCTGTTTGGTAACTTGAGTATATAAAATTTCCAGAGTTGTGCTCAACTGGCTAAGGAAGATGTTGTTGATGAATGTTATTGCTTTCGGTTATGGTTAGATCGGCTGCTTAGCTTAGGTATTTGGCCGATTAGATCTGCCCTTGCCTTAGCCAAGGCGCGAGTTTGGGAAGCCGAATGGCGTAACTCGTGGGCTGGCTGAGGCACACATTGATCGGCGCTAGCGCTTGAAAACATGGCCGACCAGATTAGTGAATCTGCCCTCGCCTTAGCCAGGGCACGAGCTTGAGAAGCCGAATAGTGTAACTCGTGGGCTGGCTGAGGCACACATTGATCGGCGCTTGCGCTTGAAAACATGGCCGACCAGATTAATAAATCTGCCCTTGCCTTCGCCAGGGCACGAGCTTGAGAAGCCGAATGGCGTAACTCGTGGGCTGGCTGAGGCACACATTGATCGGTGTTTGCACTTGAAAACATGGCCGACCAGATTAGTGAATCTGCCCTCGCCTTAGCCAGGGCACGAGCTTGAGAAGCCGAATGGCGTAACTCGTGGGCTGGCTGAGGCGCACATTGATCGGCGCTTGCGCTTGAAAACATGGCCGACCAGATTAGTGAATCTGCCCTCGCCTTGGCCAGGGCGCGAGCTTGAGAAGCCGAATGGCGTAACTCGTGGGCTGGCTGAGGTGCACATTGATCGGCGCTAGTGCTTGAAAACATGGCCGACCAGATTAGTGAATCTACCCTCGCCTTGGCCTGGGCGCGAGCTTTTGGAGTGGGGAAGCCGAGTGGCGGAACTCGTGGGTTGGACAATTGTCATCCGACTTTTGACGTTTGGAATTACTGACGTTGCCTCGGGAGAGCTGCATACATTGAAGGATAAGTGGCGCGGGTGCACGCCAGAGGCCCTACTTATTTCCATTCAGGCAACTTGGGAGGGACAAAGATTGGCTGAATTAGACGCCGCAATGAGTCGCAGTAGCGAGCCTATGCGTACGGGAAGAAGAATGTCCAAGGATCGGGAAACACAGCAGCCCCTTAGTCGTCGAAGCGTATCGCCCCAAAAGGACAGGCAACAATGGGGAAATTCTCCACGCCCGCGACCGAGAATCGAGCCTGATGCGACGCCACGACAGTTGAGTTTTACGGTTCTTGTGAGGAATAGACCAATGATGGAGGCGGATTCTATCATTAGAGACCCAGGTGTAGCAGTCGAGTTCGCTCGACAGACTTCCCACCGGAAGTCCAACAATCGATGGTCGGACGTCAAGATTTCGAAGTATTTCGAGACGGCATACATGGGGCCGTAAAAGGACTATATACTGCTCACGAAGTCGGCATGCGTCTGCAGGAAGCACAACGTGAGAGTGAGAAAAGGGATGAAAGCAATCGCAGTCTAGAGATTCGCGCGGAAAAGGCTGACCGTGAGCTTCGAGAGCTGAAGAATGTTCAAACGAGCACGTCGGTGGCGGTCGGTCAATCTAAATTGGTCGTTGAGAGAGTGACCCAATGAACCTCGGGTTATGAAAAGGGGTTTCAAGACGGCCTGAAGGTTGGGATAGAGAAGACCAAACGAGACTTTGCTGAGGAGCTCTGCCGATGTGAAAATCGTGGATTCAAGCACGGCTGGATCAAGGCCCTTCAAACCGAGGAAGCTCTTGAAGCCGTGGGCATTGATTTGGCCTCGCCTCTGTATCATCGCCACTACTTTCCTTATTCCGATTTCGAAATTGAGAAGAGCGACGATGAGGGTGCTGAATGAATAGATTTCGCGCTGAATAAATAGAATTTCTTTTATTTTCAACGTTTGTATTCGGTCTTGAAATGTTGTGTTTAATCAATCGTATTATTTCAATTTTCTGCCAGGGTTTGTGTTGCGTGGCGTAAATATTTAAACATGTATTGACCGGCTTGAGCTAAGAACGATTCTGTGAATATGTATTCGGCCCTAAGGTGCCATGCACCAATAGGGGCTTCGAATCCGGAGACTTAGTCGGCCCTATGGTGTCATGCACCGAAAGGGCCTTCGAATCCGGAGACTTAATTTGGCCAATCGTGATATCCACGAAGGGCGCTCCGAATTCAGAGACTTAATCGGCCCTAAGGTGTCATGCACCGAAAGGGGCTCCAAATCCGGAGACTTAATTTGGCCAATCGTGATATCCACGATGGGCGCTCCGAATCCGGAGACTTTAATCGACCCTAAGGTGTCATGCACCGAAAGGGGCTCCGAATCCGGAGACTAATTTGGCCAATCGTGATATCCACGAAGGGCGCTCCGAATCCGGAGACTTTAATCGGCCCTAAGGTGTCATGCACCGAAAGGGGCTCCGAATCCGGAGACTTAATTTGGCCAATTGTGATATCCACGAAGGGCGCTCCAAATCCGGAGACTTTAATCGGCCCTAAGGTATCATGCACCGAAAGGGGCTCCGAATCCGGAGACTTAGTCGGCCCTATGGTGTCATGCACCAAAAGGGGTTTCGAATCCGGAGACTTTAATTTGGCCAATCGTGATATCCACGAAGGGCGCTCCGAATGTGGAGACTTTAATCGGCCCTAAGGTGTCATGCACCAGAAGGGGCTCCGAATCCGGAGACTTAATCGGCCTTAATAGGCTTGGTCGGCCTTACGGCCCTAATTAATCAAGGCTTGGGAGCGGGCTGGCGAAAGCAAGAAACTTTGTGTTGCAAAGGTGGAACATGTACAAGTATGAAGCCCACAAGTCAGGTCAATGATAGAATTTACGTAAATGTGTTGAATTCCAAGGCCATGGAAGGCTTCTTCCTGACATGTCTGAGAGCCGATATGCCCCTGTTCCTGCGATAGATTCTATCTAATAGGGGCCGTCCCAGTTTGGACCCAATTTTCCATCGGCCGGTCTCCAATCGGCTGGAAGTACCTTCTTCAGGACAAGCTCTCCTAGCGTGTATCGGCGTAACTAAACTCGCTGATTATACGACTTGGCGAGCTGCTGCTGGTATTGTGCCATGGATGCTAGGGCGCGGTCCCTTCGTTCCTCAATGAGGATCAGATCCAGGGCAAGCATCATGTCGTTTTGGCCTGTGTCAAAAACTTGTGATTTCAGAGTTAGGAGGCCGATTTCCAGGGGTAAGATTGCCTGGGTTCCGAAGCATAGAACAAACGGCGTTTCTCCAGTGGATCTCCTCGGCGTAGTACGATGAGCCCACAATACACTCGGCAATTCTTCCACCCATTTGCCTTTAGCTTTTTCCAGCCTCTTTTTGAGCTTTTGGAGTTGGGAAGCCGAATGGCGGAACTCGTGGGTTGGGCAAGGCACACATTGATCAGGACGTTTGGGATTACTGACGTTGCCTCGGGAGAGCTGCATACATTGAAGGATAAGTGGCGCAGGTGCACACCAGAGGCCCTACTTATTTCCATGAATGCCGAATCGTGTTATGATGTTTGTCCATACAAAGCGTTTAATGTCGGCATCTCGTATATGTGTCAAAGCCTTCGCTTCGACCCATTTTGTGAAGTAGTCTGTCGCGATAATTAAGAATCGCTTGTTCCCTGGGGCCCTGGGCAATGGTCCTACGATATTAAGTCCCCACTGAGCAAACGGCCAGGGGCTGGTGATAGAATTCAACTCTTCGGCAGGCAGATGGGTTAATGGGGAGAACTTTTGGCACTGTTCACATTTTTTTACATAACTCTCCGCGTCAGCTCTCATTGTCGGCCAATAGTATCCCTGCGTTATAGCTCGATGGGCCAGGGAGCGTCCGCCAGAATGGGCACCACAACTGCACTCATGTATCTCTGTCAGAAGCCCCTCCACTTTGTCGGGGTGCACGTATTCCAAATATGGACTAGAGAGGGACTTTTTGTAAAGCCCTCCTTGCGGATCCAGATTATATCGCAGGGCTTTATTTCGCAACTTGTGAGCTTCTTTTTTGTCCTCTGGGAGTTGTTCAGAGGAGAGGAATGCAGCAATGGGGTCCATCCAGCTTGGTCCAATGCTCGGCTCCGGGATGAAACCTACTTCGATGGTCCGCTTGATCTCAAAATTGATGGCAGAGACTAGGCACGCCAAGGCATCCGCGTGTGTGTTCTGGTCGCGTGTTATTTGGTTCAGTTCGTGATGGTCAAATTTTGCCGGCAAGGAATTGGCCGTTTTCATGTAGGCTGCCATACGGTCGTTTCTTGCCGCGTATTTCCCCTTTAGCTGATTGATTACCAATTTTGAATCACAAAACACAAGCAGACGCCGAGCGCCGAGAAGGTGCACAATCTACAGACCGGCTAGAAGGGCTTCGTATTCGGCTTCGTTATTTGATGCTTCGAAGCCAAGCTTGACGGCCTGCTCAATTATTGCGCCGTCTGGAGACATGATTACAACTCCGGCGCACTGCCCCTTTGGTTAGATGATCCATCACAGTACAATTTCCAAATATCCCCGACATAAATTCTCCAGTTCAACTTTGGTAGAACTTCAGCCTTTGGTCGAGCTTCATCAGGTTTGAGGTTGGCGAGCTCGCTAGTGAATTCGACAACAAAGTCGGCTAACACCTGCCCCTTGATTGCAGTTTTAGGTAAAAATTGAATGTCGTATTGGCCGAGTTCAAGAGCCCATTTTGAAACACGTCCTGAAGCTTCTGCACTTCGTAGTACTGATCGGAGGGGATAATCTGTTAGCACCCCAATGCTATGTCCCTAGAAGTAATGCATCAGTTTTCTTGCTGCCATGACTAGGGCTAAGATGAGTTTTTCCAGCGGAAGGTAACGAGTTTCGGCGTCGACCATTGCCTAGCTCACATAATACACTGGCCGTTGCTCCCCCTCCTCTTCATTTAACAGTACGGCGCTGACGGCCCAATCGAAAACTGCCAGATATAGGATGAGCGGGTCACCAGCGGCGGGTGTTGTCAAGAGAGGTACTGAGCGGAGGTAGGTCTTGAGTCCGTTGAAAGATGTTTCGCATTCGGCGGACCATTCAAAAGCCTTACCCTGCCGTAGTGTCTGAAAGAATTGTCGGCAGCGATCTGTAGACCGGCTGACAGACCTGTTGAGTGCAGTTGCCATCCCCATAAACTTTTGGACTTCTTTTACTGAGCGGGGGGAGCCGAGTTCCAAGATTGCTGTGACTTGCCTTGGGTTAGCTTCAATTCCTCGGTGATTGACGATGTAACCCAGGAATTTGCCAGAGCTGATTCCGAACGCACACTTGGAAGTGTTCAGTTTCATTCTGTATTTGCGTAAGATGCTGAATGTCTTTTCTAGATCGGCTATATGACTCTGTTCTTCTTTGGACTTGACCACCATATTGTCGATGTATACTTCCATAGTGTGGCCGAGTTGCTCTTTGAACATGGCGGTGACCAATCTTTGGTAGGTTGCCCCTGCATTCTTCAACCCAAAGGGCATAACTTTGTAGCAAGAGGTTCCTCTTGGGGTGAGGAAGGCAATTTTATCCTGGTCATCTGGATGCATGGCGATTTGATGGTAGCCTCTGTAAACGTCGAGGAAGCTCATGCGTTGGTGGCGTGCCGTCGCATCGACGAGCTGGTCAATTCTGGGTAGAGGAAAACAGCCTTTGGGGCAAGCTTTGTTCAGATCTGTGAAGTCGACGCACACTCGCCAAGTCCCATTTTTCTTCTTCACCACCACTGTATTGGAGAGCCACGTAGGGTAAGTGACTTCTCTAATTGCCCCGGCGTCAAGCAGTCTGTCTACCTCCTCAACAACGGCGGCAGTGTGCTCCGCAGTTGACCGTCGGCCTTTCTGAATGATCGACTTACATTCGGATCGACATTCAAATGGTGTTGTGAAACTGACAGATCTATTCCCGGCATTTCATATGGAGTCCACGCAAAGACGTCAAGGTTGTTGTGCAAGAAAGAGATCAGCTGCTGCCTGTCGGCCTAATTCAGAGAGGCGTCGATCATGAAAAACTTTTCTGGGCTGCCATCAATGTCAACTCGGTCCAAATCTTCCGTGGCCTTCTCATTTGGATACCGCCCAACATCATCCAGGATCTCCCGATTCGGCACCTCAATGGAGTTTACTTGCAGTTCCTTTGGCATTCTGGCGGCAAGGAGATAACATGCTTGTGCCAATTTCTGGGAACCACGGATTTGCTCAATGTCGTGTTCTGTTGGGAAACGTAGCAGTTGATGATAGGTGCTTGGGACGGCCTACAAGGTATGCAACCACGATTGCCCCATGATGAGATTGTACGGCGATGGCAGCCTGACGACCAAGAATTCCACGTCCACCGTTTTGGAACCTGCTCGAACGGGTAAGCTGATTTTTCCCAATGGGTACTCTGGAGTGGCATTGAAGCCGAATAGTGGATAAGGAGACGGAGTCAGGTTTGACTCATTGAATCCGAGTTTGGTGAAGGTTTTATAATACATAACCTCCGAGGTACTGCCCTGGTCGATAAAAACGCGTTCGACGGTGAACCGGTTTACGCGCAGCTCAACAACGAACGAATCGATGTGGGAGAGTATTACACCGATCAAGTCAAAATCGTTGAAGGTGATACTTGCCGTTTCTCGGGGCTGCTTTGCTGGCGTGAGTTGCTGTTGGGGGCCTGGATGTGATTGGATTGCATGCACGGCCGGGGCCACTGGAAAGTTGTATATCATGTGAACGGTGTCAAGTGGAGATGCATCCTCCGGACGGGCAGGTGTTTCAACCATACTCCTCCGGACGCATTGGTGGAGACGTTCGTCCTTTGCCAACTCCTCGAGACGATCTGCCCTCAGGGGTCGCTCAGAAGCCTTGGGCACCGTTTTGTTTGGATTTTGCTATTTCCGAGGCTAGATCGCAACGAAGGCGTTCGTTCTCAGCGATGATGTTGGCCAACCTCTGTTGGGTTTGCCTAGCTTGTGCCATAGTCGCTTGTATTGTCGTTTGCGTTGGGTTTGAAGATGAGCAGAGGTCCGAGGCAAGTCTTGCCGCGATGGTTTTTGGTCCAAGCGAGTTTGCTGGAATGAGGTCAACTCTCTGTGCGGTCTCGTCACTGGCTCACGGAGGATCTTCAGTCACGCCTGCCATGGATGTGTTTGAGTATTCCCACAGACGGCGCCAATTATGCGGGGGGTGGTTTGGAAATACTCTTCGGATCCTGGAAGACGCTAGTGATCCTCAGCTAGTCACCTGAAAAGATACAAGCACTCCGGTCGGGGGTGCCGGAATTAGCACTCCGACGGACAAGTTAGTTCAGACACTCAGGATAGCTTACTTTCTAAGTCTTTGTGAAGTGATTCTTACATACCTTTCTATAACCGTTGTTCCTGTATTTATACCTGTTCTTTTTGATCCTCGGGGCCAGGGCCTACTTTTTTATCATTGCCCTTTCTTTCATTCGGAGCTACTGATCTCAATCTATTCGGCTTTACTCACGTATTCGGCGTGCTGGTCACGCAATATGAAGTCGGATAGTATCTAATTTCTGGAGCGCACATCCTTCGACTCTTCCATTTATTCGGCTCCCACATTTTCAAAAAACATGACGAATAATTTTGTCACCAATGATATAGTACCAAACAAATAATTTCGTCACATTTGCTGAATATTTCGTCGCTAAATTGAAATATTTGGTGATAAAATGTTTTTTGTCATTGAAGAATTTTCTTTTCTGCTCATTTTAGTGACGATTTTTTTTGTCACCTTAATCCATATCATTGGTGAGGAAAATTTTCATCACTAAAATCTATTTGGTGACAAAATATTTTGTCACCAAAAATAATTAAAATAAAATATTATTTAGTTTTGGTGACGAAATTGATGTTATAGAGGACGAAAAATTCAACATTCAGTGACGAAACATTTCGTCGCCAAAAATCAAAAATAGGCGATGAAACTGTTTTTCGTCACCAGGTACTTTCAGCGACGACGTATAGGCCACGAACGTGGTGACAAATTTTTTTCGTCGTAGATCACTTTAATGATGAAAAATTGATGTTTGAAGACAAAATCAGTCTGTCCCCAAAAGCCTTTTTTGTTGTAGTGATTGTTCAATTGTTGTATGTTCTCTTTTACCGATCTCCACACTTGTTCATTTTTGCCCTTTCCATACATAGTGTAAACTTGTGATCAACAGGTTGTGCCTTAAATGACAACAATTTGATATCTTCATTATCTGTGTTGTGTTCTAACGACAACCTTTTTCACCAAGCCTTAGCACGACTTAGCACGCAAAACTCAGCCAGACTGAGCTAACTAAAGCCTCAGCGAGACTAAGTGAACAGAAGCCTCAGCCAGACTGAGCATGAAGAACTCAGCCAGACTGAGATAGCTAAAGCCTCAGCCAGACTGAACATGAAGAACTCAGCCAGCCTGAGATAGCTAAAGCCTCAATATGACTGAGCACGAAGAACTCAGCCAGACTGAGCTAACTAAAGCCTCAGCCAGACTGAGCACAAAGTGCCCAGCCAGACTGAGTTAACTAAAGCCTCAGCTAGACTGAATAAGAAATGCTCAGCCAGACTGAGTGAACAAAAGCCTTAGCCAGACTGAGCATGAAGAACTCAGCCAGACTGAGATAGCTAAAGCTTCGGCCTGACTGAGCTTTTCCTGTCTCAGCCAGACTAAGCGCGAAGAACTCAGCCAGTCTGAGTCAAAACTGGTCTCATCCAGACAAAGTATGCAGTTGCAATTAGTCGCTGCCAGACTTTTAAAATTCCAGTTCATTATCTCCCATTTTTACTAATTCATAAAAATTAGCCTGCTTGCCCATTTTTACCATTTTTACAAGATAGGTTACTTATCAAATTTCATATTCCCAAATTTTTCTTACCCATTTTTATCCAATTCTACTCAGCCATTTTTTCCATTTAAACTTTACAAATCCAAGCAATAACAACAACAACAACAACAACAATAAGAGAACTCGTCGTTTTATTAACACACTTGCACTTTTATACAATTCATTACAAAAAAAAAAAAAAAACAATAAATTACAACGATTAATTGCCCTCGCTGGATGCAAGATCTTCCTCTTCAATCCTCTCATCCAAGGGGGTCTAGGCAACGTCATCTTCCCCTACCTTCACGCGACTGAAGTCCACGTCTGGGAACAACTCTTGTGCCTTGTACTTGAAGCTCATCCAGCCGCTGTCCCAGTACCGGCTCATCTCGTACTTGTAGAAGTCTGACTACTGAAAGCTTTGGATCATTTCTTCTTCACTCTTACCTTCAGCGGCCACTCCCAACGGCCCAGCACCCCCTTCCCTCTCCTTCGCCAAGCTCTGAGCGACCGCGGCGTCAATGGCCATCTGGAATTCGGAGGACCCTTTAAATTGCTCCACAGCAGCCATACATAAATCGGGGTACACCGCCCTCTCAGATGCCAATTTGGCCCTCTCTTCTACCAAGGCCTTCTCCAAGCCTGCAATTCGCCCCTCTACTTCTTCCTTTTCTTTAATCGCCTGGTCACGTAGCTCTTCGTTGTTAACCAGGTCTTCCTCCAACATTTTCTTGGTGGTGGTGCAGGCCTCTTGGATTTCGCCTACCTTCTTCTGCTCGCCCGCCAACTCAAACTCCAGCGATACCGCCTTGTGGCATACCACGTCCAACTCTGATTTGGTAAGGGCGAGCTCGGCAGCAGCACGATCTGCTAAGTAGTTCTGCACCACCGCCAGTACCTCCATCTTCTTTGCCCTCTGAGCATACTCCAGCCCCTTGGCACACGCACTCTGCGCGACTTTCTTCCAGCCCGCTATCTCCGCCCTTAAATTTTGCAGCTACGCTTTCACCCCTTCCAACTAGGCCCTTAGAGACTCTCCCTCCATCTTCGCGCGTGCTGCTTTATTCATCAGGGCCGTCGCCAAGGTCGCCGCCTCCATCTGCACTGAGCAGAACCCCCTCAAGAGGGCGGCCTCTGTAAATCACGCCATCGATCGCACGGCCACATCCTCTACTACCCCAGCGAGATGGTCGACAGCGACCCTGGCTTTCCCCCCTTCTTCTAACGACCAACCTGCCAACGCATGTGCGTGGTCATGGCGGTCTTCAAAGCGGCCCCCGTCTCTGGTTTGCTCACCCCAACTTTCCCTTCTCAGGACTTGGGGCTACTTCTGACAAAGGGCTCTTCTTGAGTGGTTGCGGCCCCAATCTCTCATCTATTGCGCCCAACCCCACTTGGACATTTAGGCCCGTCACTTCTTCTGCCCTCCCCTCCTTCATCTTCTTCACAACCGGGCCACCCTTACCCTCTTCTGCAACCACCCACTTTTTCCTCTTCTTCAACACCACCTCCACCTCCTGTTTGCTCCTCACCTTCAGCGGGTCCACTGGGGGCAGCAGCGGGGTAAAGTCAGTCATATCTTTACCTCCCAACAGTTTAGGACGTGGTCGGACTCACTCCCTCATCACCAACTTAGGCGCAGGCCCTAACAACGATTCCTTATACTTGTCCACCTTGGCAAAGGTTTTCCGCTCCTCCGTCTCCTCCGCCTTTCTCATTGCCTCCAACTCCTCCTGTGCTGGATCTTCCTCAGCCGGCTGCGGCCCCAGGCTAAAGGCGAACAGGGTTGAAGGTCGGATCAGGTCATCCCGCTTCGTACCCTCCTTCTCCCTCCACTCCTTCACCCGTTTCAACCTGTTCTCAGCCTCCGCTTCTAGCCTTGACTCCATCGATTTAGTTGGGACTTTCCATGTTGTGCGAACCCCATTCTTACCATTAGCTGACACATAGAACCACCTCAGTCTCCACCCCTTCACCGACGAGGGTAAGCCAGTCACTAGTCCTCGGCCCACCACCGCCTATAAGGTCACCCACGTTTCTTGTTGACCGGAGGCCTTGTAGCACGAAAAGAATTCCTCCACTGTCATCGCCGCCCCCCTGGTTGCCTGTGGCCATGCGACCGCGTAGGCCATCAGTATTTTCCATGCGTTGGGCATCAACTGCCCTAGCACCACCTCCAGTCGGTTCAGTACATCCACCACTATTTGAGGGAAGGGCAGCCTCAAACTCCCCCGCAATGCTTCCTCGTACAACGTGAATTCTGTCGGTCGTGCATCCGACGACCTCTCTTTAGACGTGGGCAACTTCAGCTCTATCTCCGCTGAAATCTGGTACTTCCTTCATACCTCCTCCAACTCCTCCTCCGTGAACGTAGACTTGTCCACCTTGGTGTGCTAGTGGTTCGGCTCCACTTGTCTAATTGGTTTTGCGGCTACAATCATCGTCGATGGACGAGCTCGCGCTATTTGCTCTGCCCCTCTCTCCTCTCGTCTCTCTACTCTATATTGTTCAGCCAATTCCACTGCATCATCCTCCCCCAATGCCTCTAGCCTCATCGCTGGCACTCTATCTCAAGCCATCTCTTCTACGTGTCTGTGTATCACTCCGAACGTTGGCACAAGAAAGTTCGCAAAATATTGGAGAGGTGTGTCACATGAAACAAATGAGTTCAACTCTAGGATGTGTTGGTTTTTCGCGAAGAGGTAAGTAAAACGAACAACTCCAAATGCCCATGGTTTGCCTATATTTTAAGGATCGAGATTAAAATTCGCCAGTTGAAAATTTTGAAAGTTTCCGCTCCCGCCTTTTCCACGTCCTATATTAGTCCTAACCCTTCATTTCCCACTGACGCATCACCTCCCTTATCACTGGATCATGCCACGTGTACAACCACGATACATTATCCTTTTTCCCTTTCCTATCTATTCCACTTCACATCACCACGTGTCCCGCTGCTACTCAAGCCCCGCACGCCACCACTTTCTCGCTCGGTCCCCCTTTGCAGTCGACCCTTCTCTGGATTGGTCTTCCCGCTCGGTCCCCCTTTGCGGTCGGCCTTCCTCTTGGTCAGTCTTTTCGCTTGGTTCCCCTTCGCGGCCGGCCCTTCTCTCGATCGGTCTTTTGACTCGACTCCACACAAAACCCGTCTCTTATCTTATTCTCTTCGTTGGACTGAAGCTGCACTTGGGAATAGGGAACTACTGACATCGGTGGGCCCATAGAGGCTTTCGGCACACCACTTAGTGACCAATTCATGGTTTAAGTACTAAAGCCCAACACTACTGAAACCCAACGTTGTATCAAGAATCGATGGCATCTAAACACTTGTCAAAAGGAGAACCAGCCACATAAGCAAACAAAGATCCTGCAAAGTTATTACACCACACATCAGCCATTAATGAGGCTCCGGCGGCATCAAATGCGATAACCCCTTCACGTCGGAATGGGCAACCTCACCATGAACAAGGCAAGCTAGAGCGTAGACTTTCGGCCAAGATAACAGGTCGGAGTGGACAAGGAAATGATAAATGAAAGATATAAGGAGGCTTCCAAAGACACAAAAAGGTTATGTTTTCTATTCTCTCTCTCTCTCTCTCTTTCTTTCTCCGGAGACAACATCAATCTCTCCTCTAACTTAATCGTCGGAGGGTCCGCTGGGGGACTCATGTTCCCCGTTGGATATTCTTGCAGGTGATCCAGCAAGCTTAAAGACTGGTGAACGTTGTAGGAAGCGTGGGTTAGCTCGACTCACTCTCCAAGAATTAGCAGTATCATCAATTATTATTATTTATTTATTTATTTATTTATTTATTTATTTTATCAATGATCAATTTGATGAACCCATAATATAAACCTTTCAAATCATCAAAAAAGACTCAGAACAAGTCCCACATGACTTCACAATGGCCTGATATACTTTATTACACAACAGAATCCCAATTCCTAGTCAAATGAGTTATTGGGGGTTCTATATATATTATTATAAGCTTAGCTATATATATATTATTTTTCTCTTTGGTTTTTGATTAGATTTCCTGGGCCGACTTATATGTCTAGGCAATGAATATCGATAAGTCTTTCAGTTATTATACTAAACAATAATAGGTTGAAGCGACATAATATAAATGGGTCAGATCCTAGCCTTGGGTTGGCTCAATCCATTAAATCCAAGTCCAAATGGGTCAAGTAAATGCGTGAGCCAGCCAACTAGGCCTATCTCCATAACATATAGTCCACCCAAGTCCTCAAGCACTTGGGCCTAACTCGCAGTGGAAAGGCCAGTCCAACCGCGACACTGGGTTGGGCCGAGCTGCAGAACTTAATCTATGGACTAAACTGACGGGCCAAACCCATCATCAAAAGCAAAATGGATCAAACCCATATAAAGATATCCGAATAGGCCAGCCCATCTCTACAAATAGTCTCACAAAAGACCGAGCTAAGGCACAACGGTACTGAGCTGAGGGAACCTCTCAGAGAAACACGAAAGTTATGAATGCATGCATGTATAGGCTGTCACCTCAGCTGGTCCCCTCCCCCTAGGATCACGAAAATAGTTCATCAAGGGAATGTGATCTGTTATCAGCATGGTGTAGACGTCCCCGAACGTCCTGGGAGGGAAATCCCCTATTTTGTTCATTTGGGCTCACTACAGTTCGGACTCAAAAGTCACGGTCCTGTATCTAATCTCGCAGAGTACAATGCAAGACCGATGAATCATCAAAGAGTCCAAATCCGGAAAATTGTTTTGAAAAACAGATTTTTAGAAAGAAGTGTCAAACATGGACTGCTTTGCCAGATACAGAGTCGCCACCTAAATATTTTATTTCAGGGGAATTTAGGAAACCCTGACTCGTGCCTAAGGCCACGTGTCCATCATCACCAAAGTTGCCTCGGCTCGGGAACTTGGGTACGATTGGGGAAGGTCACTTCGTGAGCACCCCCGCTTGCCCGATCAAAGATCGGCCTCTACTAACCATGATATCGAGTTTTGAAAACATTATGTGCTCTTATTCCGGTTATTAGCCTAGATTTACTACGTGATGCGCACAGCATACAAGTATAGACTGGATCGCCTGAATTGGAACAACACATCTCATGTTTGTTTATTTTGAAAATGGTTTGATGGTGCTACCCGCAAGTAGGCTAAGACGTGGATTTGCCACCCTCGAGTGGGTTTAGAAAACGTGATGGTTTGCCACTCTCAAGTGGGCTTAAAACTCACAGTCAATGCATTATTCCAATTCAGATAATCCAACCTTCACCCACAGGCATTCAGGCAGATATATCACATAAGTAGTTAGCCTCATGGTAAACATGCTATCATGGCAATTACTCACACGCATGCAAGGATGCTAAAGCATAAACACTTACCGAGTACTCCGAGCCAAAACAGAAACTAGTTAGTAATCAATGCATGATCCTAGTTTATATTAAGATGGCTAATGCAACACATGCAAAATGTAACTAGAAATAGGCTCGGCTATCCTAAGAATGGCATATGAGATGCTACAGCTAACACGTGTTCAACTTGGAATTGGAATACAATGCAATTAGTATGATGCGCCGAGCCCGGTGCATGCAATACAGATGAATGATGCAAACATGCAAGCATAAGTATGCTAATTGAAACATGCCCTAATCTAACCATCATAATCTGGTAAATAAAAGGGAGAAAGACGTGGGGTTGGAAGACATATATCACACACACGCACACTTATTACAATTGTGCCCTCGCTCGGAGCGTCCGAATAAATAATACAGTCCGAATAAAAAACAGCAACAGCTAATTATTACACAATACTAACTAATTAACAAACTAGCTAAGTAAGCATGTAAACTACATGAATGTGACTGCCTCGGCTCTGTTTTGGGTGACGATGGATGCATGCATGCTCGAGTCGCCTCGTCGGGAAATTCCATCGCGATGCCTCATCTCGCCTTTGTTTACAACTGATTTTAGAAATTTGCACAAAGCTCCAAGAGGCTGAAACTCCACCCTGGGAAGGCTGCCGACCAGATATTGGCTTGGGAGACACCTACCGACCACTCTTTGTGGTGGAAACGAAAAAAGGTGGTCGGCTTGCCCGGAAACCTGGTCGGCCGACCACTTTCTGCCCCTGGATTCTATTTTTTTTGCAACAAAGGCAAGAGGGAGAGAAAGCAAGGTATTTTCAACATATGTGTGCAAGACCACTCTCCCCGTCCTTATACAAGCTCAAGGGAGTGTAGACCTTGATCCTCGTGCCACCAATCACGTATCTCGATGCATGATGGCCGAGGAGTTGAATTGCACGACTCAATGGAATAAATGCAAGTATGAACACATGAAGCCAACAATTCTATCATGGGTAATCAAGAATGTCGACGACCGGGGATCGAGGTACATTTCATCGCTTGGAGTATGAAACGTCCCTCGTTTCCCGTGTTTGGACTAACTCCTACTCCAAACACAATGCAATATGCATGACATGCACAAATGCAACTAGCATGCAATCCTAATGCAATGCGACCTAACCATGCAAACATGCAAGGATGAGATGCAAACATGCTACTAGCATACACAATGCTATAAACTATATGGCATACACAATGCGACTAACAACCTAGCATACGCAATGCACACACGAAGATGGACATACACAAAGGCATAATCAAAGCATACACAATGCGATGGTGGTCAAACATGCAACAACATGAACCAAATGGAATACACAATGCAAGGTGGACTTAAACCAATATGAGTGGACCTCAACCACACTTAAATCAGTGGCCATGTGATGAAAATGAGACAACCGAGATACATGCATATATGTCACCCAATGCATGCTAGATGGCCCGGGTACCGAAACTAGTGAAGTGCGTTACACTAGAGGTACCCAAAGCAATGCACCAATGGCAAAACCAACCCCAAACAGACCCTAGGCAGGTTTGAAACAGTGGGGAAATGGCCTAAAATGATGGTTCAGAATGCAAAGAAATAGAGCTCATTCAATGGTCGATAAATGAGGCATACAAGCCCGACTCTCGAACACATTTAAAGAGTACAAAACATGGCAATATGGCATTTAAACAAGCTCTGAAATATGATGTATAATGGGCCCAAAACATGAACACACCTCAGTATATGCATGGAATGGACCTCAAAACTCAAAGTTAAGCATGGGTATTGAACTACAAGCATGCAAAACAAACATCATTCAATCATGAGACCCAAAAACAGAGCTAGGGCAGTCCAAAATACGCACAATATCAGTTTAAGGCATGGCCAAAAAGTGCTAACATGATGGGTCAACAAAGCATGCGAAGTAAGCTAGCGAACCATGATTTACACTACACGTATATGAAGCACATGAGGGCTCACCAAACCAACAAAAAATAGAAGTATGCCATGCCAAAATATGCCCAAATAACCTTTGAAACTCAATCAACACATGCAAGAATGAAGTGCTCCTTTGAAAGGCCATGCAAGAGGTTATTCTACACATGTATGATGAACACACAAAATGGAAAAACCACCTCTGGACAGAGGTTATGAGGGTCCTAAAACCCACCAAAAAGGCCCTGAAATTAGTCTAGGAAGCATGCAAGTGAAAGCCCCTTTGAAAGGCCTTGAATAGAATTGTTCTACACATGCATAATAGACATTCAAAATGGCCAAAAGGGCTCTGGACAGAGCTTATGCAGACCTTAAAACTCACCAAATCTGGCCTGAAACATGACTTCAAAACATGCAAATAAGGGGCCCTTTGGAAGGCCAACAAAGCTAGTAAAGAGAACAAGGGGTGAGAGGGTCACCCCTCTATGATTTTGAAGCTCAAAGACACATGTCAGCCACTGAAAATCCACTGGATTTCAATGGCTAAAAGGCCAAACCAAGGCCAATGCAAATGCTCAAATGCATAGCTCAAAACATGAGGAAATGAAGCATGGAAGGGGGTAGATGACCCCCAACAGAAAAATGACCTTAAGGAAACATGTTTATAAGCTCAAAAGGAAACTTTTTTCAGTTTATGTAGAAACCCAAAAATGCTTGCAAATAGGGCTAAGATATGATGCAAAATAATGCAAAAAAAAAGGAAAATAGAGGCTTACCCTTGTAGAGCCGACCCTCAGCAACTTCTAGACCAAGGTAATGAGCCTTCAATCTCTACAAATCAGTTCCAAGGTGCTTGGATGGATGGTGGAGGTGTTGTGCTAGGAGGTGTAGTGTAATGGGTGCAAGAATAATGGGGTTTGGAGCTTGAAGAAGAGAGCTATGGAGGGAGAAGTGTATAAGCCTCAGCCAAAAATTTCTAACCCTTGCAAAAGGAGAGGAGACCCTCTCTTATAGAAGACAAAGGGCCAAGGCTTCTCTAAGAAGCTTCAGCAAAGGGTCAAAGCTTCTAAAAGAAGCTTAACCAAAAGGGCCAAGCTTCTTGAGGAAGCTAGACCAAAGGGGTCAAGCTTCCTCAAGAAGCTTGACAAAAGGGTCAAGCTTCTCCTAGAAGCTAAGCAAAAGAACCAAAGCTTCCTTAAGAAGACAAGCAAAGGGGCTAAATGCCGGAGGATAAGTCAAATGCTTCCCAACTGGCACAGTTGTGTTGCACTCAGAAAGGCAAAAAATAGATGGCTGGCCGACCAGTTCAAGTGGTCGGCCGACCACTTGCCCTGGTCGGCCGACCAGGGGTCAAAAGGATCAGGTTGAAAAGGTGGTCGGCCATACCAGATTAGTGGCCTCCTAGGTGAATGCAACACAATGGTGGTATGGGAGACCAGAAAATGTGGCTCAAAAGTGAGGGAGACCAAGGGGTCAAAAGGGTCAAGCACCAAAGGTGGTCGGCCATACCAAATAGGTGGCCTCCCAGATGAATACAACACAATGGTGGTATGGGAGACCAGAAATTATGGGCCAAAAGTGAAGGAGACCAGTTTCCCGACAAGAAAACTAGCTAGAGGAGAGAGAAAAGTGGTCTCCAAGGAGAAAGCTAGTTTCCAAGGAGAAAAGGTGGTCTCCCACCCTTGTACCACCTTCCTAACAATGAAAATAGGGTCCATGCCAAAATTGAACCCTAACCGATGCAAAACGAGGGTTTGGGGGTCAAAACGCATAACCGAGGGCCTCGAAAACAGACTATTAAGTGCCGAAAGTGGCGTGCGACCCCGAAGGTGGTCTCCCGGGCCACAGTGTCCCTCTAAGGAGAGGAAATAAGGTGTGTGCCAAAAACCGGAGCAAACGGAGGTAGTTAAGCGGTCCCGAACCGAGGCACACGACCGACGGCTCCGAAAAACTAGAAACTGGTCTCCAAACGGGAAAAATGGCCTACGACCACGAAACGTAGCCTATGGCCACTGAGAGACGATCTACGAGACCTCTCTCTCCCTTTGGGAAGAGAAAACATAGAAAACAGGACCTGGTTCACAAACCGAGTCAAAGCACAAAAGAGCCCCGAAGTCTGGAGGCAAGGCTCTCAGCCGAGACTCCGCAACCTCAGAACGAACACAATATGCATCATCACTGAGCGCTCAATCGGTGACATCTGAGTCTTAAGGTCGGTCAAAAATGGGGTGTCTACACATGGTTACAATGAGTATTTGCATCCATTATCAACTACCTGATGATCCTCTACCTTGAGCAATGTTAAAGGGAGCATGGCAATACCAAAGCTTCATAAAACCATCTTGGGCAACAAGTAAGGTGTTCAATATAAACTACACTCACTTTATATTAAGGGTAACTAAGTGAAGCTGAACTATACTCACTTAAACATAATTCTCTACACTTGGGGAGTACATTCTATCTTCTCCGATTGCTTACTCCCACACCGAAGGGGTTATCCGGCCAACTCCGATCGAGTAGCTCTAACGGTGCTCATTGTTGCAGGGCCTTAGTTCTTGGATAGTCCAATTGAGTGCGGAGCTCCGGTCCACAATCATATAGTGCTATATTCAATACGCACAATTGGTGCGCCGAATGTGGACCCTTCATCTTAGAGTTATGCATCTGATTCTAGCGATGGGAATTGAGGATATTCCACCCTTAACATTGACTTCACAAAAGAAGAAGGCGGAGGATAAGGGCCTGACGCTGCCAGCAATTCTGTAGGAGCACACCAAAAGTAATAACCGGACTCTAGAATCTATTGAGCATTGACAACCCTTTGCTGGTGGTTCTTCCTATCATTTCCTGTTAAAGAAAGATTATAGAGATCGTATTATCGATTCCATGGGAATAAAGATACAGGAACTAAAAGCACCGCTCAAAAGAACGATGGGCGAACCGACGGAGAAGAAGACCGATGCAGAACCCTCTCGTCTGCGCAAGAAGAGACCATCATTGGAACCACAGTTGAAGAATGTCCCCATAAATGAATCTGAGCAGCAAAGTCAGCCAATCCCAATGCAAAGTGAAGCAGTGAGCAGCCACACCTGTGGTTCATGCCGGAGAAGAGCTAAGAGGCAGAAAACGACCAGCCAGGAGACAGAGTATCCTCCTCAGGATCTTCGTACTTGATTGGTCAGGAACAGACAAAATGAGTAACAACGAGAGCGTCAAGCTCAGCACCTTGATTGTACTGTCCATTAGAGATAGCACCGAGCACTGGATCGACTCATCTCCTCTCTTTTCTCCTCAGATATCGAAGCTATGAGACCCCTCAACAAGTTTACTCCACTAAAATTCATGTCATATTACAGGAAATCAGACCCACTAACACATATCAGCCATTATCGACAAATGATGTCCTTATGGAGCCGAGATGAGGCACTAATGTGCAAAGTCTTTCCATCCAGCCTGGGAGAATCCGAACTCCGATGGTTCGACCGTTTCCCTACTGTATCAATTTACGACTAGAAGCCGGACTCCAAAGAGTTCTTGGCCAGATTTGTTTCCAATACCAAAATCCCGAAAGAGCTGAACACCTTGTTCAGTCTCCGAAAGGAACAAGAGGAAACACTGCATAATTATGCAAGAAGGTATTGGGAAGAGTATAATGATTTGGAGGAAAATGTCTGCAGCGAACAGATGGTTGTAATGTCTTTTAAACATGGACTGCGTCCGGAAAGCAAATGGAGACAATCTCTTACCAAATGCCCGGCCACAGCACTGAAGGACTTACATGCTAGGATTGAGCAGTACGCTTGCCTTGAAGATGATCAGATCCCCATCAAGATAGCATCGACCGAGCAGACGACTCGAGGGAAAAGACGAAGAGCAGACTGAGGAGAACCTCACGGAGTCGCAGTGAATGAAATAGATAAGTCCGAATCCCATGAAGCAGTTGTTACAGCCTTCAATGAACCTATCTATTGTATTCTGGAGAAAATCAAGAGAGAACCATTCTTTGCTTGGCCGCCAAAAATGCTAGGAGACCCAGCTCGGCGCAACCAAAACCTCAAATGCACCTATCATCAAAACAAGGGGCATATGACTCAAAGGTTCCAAGCATTAAAACAACACCTAGAGGATTTGGTAGTCGCTGGGCACCTCCAAGAGTACATTGATCCAGACAAAGTGGTGACCGAGCAGGGGAATCCCCTACCAGAAATGAACGCAAAGCATCTGCCTTGATTGGTCATAAATGTAATTTATGGCACAACCAGTCACGAGCGAGAAGACACACTTCAGGAGAAAATTGCAAAAGCTGACAGATTCAGCAAGTCATGTGTGTAGGTCCGCACCAAAAAATGTATGAACAATACGTAAGACTCCCTTATATACTGTTTTATTTACTAAAAAGGACTTAGAAAGAATTCAGCACCCACATACTGATGCATTGCTTATAACTGTGGAAATTGGAAAACAATTTGATGTGAAACAAGTCTTGGTAGACCAGGGTAGCACAATAGATATATTGTATTAAAACTTGTTCAGAAAGCTCGATCTCTTTGAGCAGCACCTCACCCCAGCAACAGCACCATTGGTTAGATTTAATTCACAGCCTGAGTGGCCACTTTACAAGATAGTGTTGCCTATAGTGGTTGGGACAAAGACCCTTCAGATAGAATTCATGTTATTAACACACCGTCTCCTTACAATGCCATACTCGATCGGCCTTGGATTTATCAAATAGAAGCAGTCCCCTCAACCTATCACCAACTTCTCTGCTTTCCAACAGAACACAAAGTAGAGCAGATATCAGGGGACCAAGTTACATTGAAGCATTGTTTCATTGCAGTCATGAAGGCCAAACATCTCTGCAATTGAGTTCAGATAGTTGAAATAGCAGAACAACCAGTCCTGAATGACGTCAGCGGAACCCCAGCTAAGAAGATAGTAGAGGATCTAGAGAAAGTTTTAGTAAAAGAAGGTGAACCTGAGAAGTACTTTCTTATCGGTACCTCGCTAGGCGCTGATAAGAAACTTTAGTTACTGGATTTACTGAGGGAAAATATAGAGATATTCACATGGTCCGCATATGATACTCTGGGGCTAAATCCAAAGTTTGCTTGTCATAAGCTCAACGTCAACCCTTCCATTCAGCCTATTATGCAAAAGAGCCAAAGATCTTTGGTTAATCACACCGAGGCCGTAATTACAGAGGTTGACAAGATGCTAGCGGCGGGGGCAATTTGAGAAATTCAGTACCCATAGTGGTTGTCCAACACAGTTGTAGTCAAAAAGAAAAACGAAAAATGGAGAGTTTGCGTCGACTTTACTTGCCTCAATAGAGCTTGTCCAAAAGATAGCTTCCCTCTGCCTCGCATAGATCAACTGGTAGACTTAGCAGTAGGGCATGAGCATATGAGCTTTTTGGATGCTTACAGCGGCTATCACTAGATACCACTGTTCGGCCCAGATCAAGAGAAGACAACATTTATTACTCCAAGAAGCACCTACTGCTATAAAGTAATGTCATTCGGCCTTAAAAAATGCCGGAGCAACCTACTAGGGAATGATAACTCGAATGTTCAAAGAGTAGCTCAGTTGGACTATGGAAGCATACACAGATGATATGGTAGTAAAAAGCAGGCTAGCTACAAACCACCTTACAGATTTAAGAGAAGTTTTCAATATCTTGAAAACCCATCAACTTCGCTTCAATGCCTCAAAATGTGCTTTCGGGATAGGAACAGGGAAGTTCTTAGGGTACATGATTACTCACAGAGGAATTGAAGCAAATCCGGATCAAATCAAAGCAATACAAGAGCTTGAAGTACCAACAAGGGCCAAGGAATTACATAAACTAGCTGCGATGGCGACAGCCCTGAATCGATTCATTAGCAAATCTTCAGATCGAATAAAGCCTTTCTTTCGGCTACTGAGAAAAAAGGCTGCATTCGAGTGGGGTCCTGAATGTACTGAAATATTACAAGACCTCAAGAAATACCTCAGTACACCACCTTTCCTTTCCACTTCAGAACCAGGGAAAGAACTATATCTGTATTTGGTAATTTCAGATCATGCGGTAAGCGCAGTACTGATTCGTGAAATTAAAAAGGAGCACAGACCGGTATACTACGTAAATAAGACTCTCTTGGATGCTGAGACGAGGTACCTACCATTGGAAAAGCTAGCATACGCCCTGCTTATTGCCTCGAGGAAGCTACAACATTATTTCCAAGGGCACATAATCAACGTCCTCACTAAATTCCCCCTCAGGCCTGTCTTCGGCCAGGCTGACTTCTCGGGCCAAATAGTAAAAATGGGCGGTTGAGCTTGGTGAGTTTGACATTCAGTATCAACTCAAAATAGTAATCAAGGCCTAGGTCTTAGCGGATTTCGTCACCGAATTCACTCCCGCTCAGGGCATCGAACATTAGAACTCCAGTTCAGTACAGGTACCACGAACCACCGAACTAGGAAAACAGTGTACTTCAAAAACATGGAAACTCTTTATTGATGACATCTAATAGCTCTATGTTGACGGATCATCCAATAACCAAGGCTCGAGGGCAGGGGTGATACTCGTATCTCTAGAAGGATTCATCTGGGAGCAAGCTCTGAGGCTTGGCTGGAAGGCCTCTAATAACAACGCAGAATATGAAGCACTACTAGCTAGATTACACAGTGCCGAATACTTCAGTGCAAATCAACTCCTAGTTTTCAGTGATTCTTAACTGGTTGTCAACCAACTCACTGGGATTTATGAAGTAAGAGATGAAAGAATAGCTATGTATGCAAACAAGGCAAGAGATTTACTTAAGAAACTCCAATCCATACGAATGGAACGGATCAATCGGGACAGAAACAGTCATCCTGATGCTCTGGATTGCCTTGGCTCATCAATGGATGCTAAAGATGCTAGAAAAGTTTGGGTTGAGTTTGTGTCAGAACCAAGCATTGCAACTCCAGATTTGGTCCTCTATACTAACTTGAAACCAAGCTGGATGGATCCAATACTTGTTTTTCTAAGATTTAGCACTCTCTCCGAATACAAGAAAGAGGCAAACAAAGTTCGCCATCGTTTAGCTCGGTTGTTATGAGGAATATCGTGGTCCATTTTAGCATCCCACGGGTATTGATTGCAGACAATGGAACGCAGTTCGACGGAAAGGTTTTCGGGAAGTTCTGTGCCGATCTCAGGATTGAATATTGGAATTCCTCTCCAGGCTACCCACAGAGCAATGGGTAGGTAGAGTCGTCAAACAAGACCATCATTAACGGGGTAAAAAAGCGGCTTGAAAGTGCAAAAGGCAAGTGGGTCAAAGAGTTGCCCCATGTGTTATGGGCCTACTAAACCACAGCACGGCGCTCAACGGGGGAAACATCTACTCCTTGACCTACAGAATGGAGGTTGTTATTCCACTAGAAGTCGGTCTCCTAACCCTCTGATTAGAATTGTTTGAAGATGCAAATAATGAGGAAGCTATAGCACAAGCCTTGGACATGGAAAAAGGCCGAAGAGAAGCAGTACTAATCAGACTTGTCGCCTATCAGCAGCAGCTTACCAAAAGTTTTGATAAGAAAGTTTTCCCAAGACAATTCACACCTAGAGAGATAGTTCTGAAGAAAGTCATAGACCACAAAAAGGTGTCTGGCAAAAGGAAGTTAGAACCTAACTGGAAGGGTCCCTACAAGGTTATAGTTGTAGTTGGGAACGGAGCATACTACTTAGAAGATCTCAAGGGCAAACCCATACCTCAACCCTAGCATATAGCCAACCTCAAAAAGTACTATCAATAGACTACACCCCCAAAATTATCCGTCAAGTGTACAAACATTTATCGGTTGGTTAATAAGAATGCTTAATCCCTTCTTTGAACTTTTGTTTCCAACACCTGTACAACTTTATGATCAGAACAAATTATTGCTTAACTTAGTCTTTCTAATCCAAGCCCTGTGGACATATTTAAAGTAAAAGTGATTAGATTTGGTGTTTACCAAATGAACTTAGCTTTAGTGTTTACCAAACACATTTAGCTTTGACAATTATCAAACAGACTTAGCTTTGGTGTTAACCAAACGGATTTAGCTTTAATAATTATTAAACGGATTCAGCTTTTATTTTAACCAAACGGACTTCATTTCGAAATGACCGAACGAAATTTAGTTTTGGTTAGCACTCAAACATGCTAAGTGGAATTGCTTGGTGGAATTATGTTTGGCAACTAAAATGGATCTTAGCCAAATGGAATTGCTTGGTGGAAACCACACAAACGAACTTTCACTAATCATTTTTTTTTCTCTAGAATTCACAGAATTTCTTAAGTATAAACACATAAATACTTCAGTACTACTCCATACAAGCACAAGTTGGAACTGCCTTGGGTAATTCTTTCAGGATCAAGCTCCTAAGCCTTAGTCTTACTCAGCTCCAGGTAAGGGCAAACAATTATTTCTCAAAACTAACCTGGACCTGAACTAGACTTCACTTCCTTATATTTTTCATCACACTCTTGCTTTCCAAGCTAAAATAGACTTCAGTAAGTTCTATTCAAGGGCAAAGATCTACAATGCCAATCTTACTTAGCTCCAGGTGGGGACAAACAATTGTTTTTCTTGAACTTAACCTGGACTCGAGTAAGACATTCTCCTTCGATTTCAATCCAAAAATATCAAGTGACCAGATCGAGCATCTATTCGGCCCTGCAACCCCAACAGTGCTCGACCGGGGGCAAATAGTATAGACAATGCAAGCATTAGAATAAAAAAGTATCAAAGTATCAGATTGCAAAGATTAACAAGAAAACAGTTCCTTCATTCAACCAAGGCACAACTAGCCTCACAAAAGTAGCAACAAAAAGAAAAATTATCTTAACAGGGATCAAAGGGGGCAACTCGTCGTCAGGAAGACCGAGCTCCAGTGTATTAGAAAGCAAAAAACAAAAAAGGTGTAAAAAACATACTCCAAGTCTTTTTAAACAAAAACCACTCTGACTCTCATCAGCAGGAGGAACTTCAGGGGTAGCATTCACAGCTTTGTTCATGTCATCTTGGGAAGGAAAAGTAGAGGCAGCTCCAACTTCCTGAGAAGCAGAAGCTTCCCTAACCACATCTCCCATAGCCTCAATCTCCAAGTTCCCATTCCCTTCAACACTCATTGTTTCATTGGCAGTACCGCTCTCCAGAGTCTTGTTCGCAGAGTCAATTCCTAGGGAAATCTTTGCTGAAGGAGTACTAGGGGTGGCAGTAGTCTTCAAGGAACAGGAACATTTTGAAATAGAGAGGACTGTTCAGGAATGTGAGTAGCGGCCAAGGCACTCGTCCAGCCTTTCAGAAAAAGCTTATCATGCAGTGCCAACACTTCCTCCTTATAAGCAACTCCAGTTTCATCCCAACCTTGTTGCTAGTGCTTAGCCTCCAAAGTTGAGCGTTCAGTAGCCATCACTACAATAACCGCCTCTAGCTCTGCCACCTTCCCTTCGAGTTGGGCCTGGACCCTAATAGTAGCCTCCTTGGACTTTTCAGCAGAAGCGACAACCTTATTCAGATGAAACACCTCTCTCTCAACAGTCCTGCGTCCCTCCTTCTTGGCTTCCAAATTTGCTGTCAATCTCTCAACACTCATAGCAACCTCCAGTATAGCCCTCTCTAATTCCTCGGCTGGGGTGATGGATAGGTGCATCCTTTGGATACACTACAGCAAATAAACAGGTCTGAAAGGGAAGAAAACGATACAAACTAGAAAAGAACATAAAAAGAAATAAAAGAGCACTCACAACGGTCATCATTTGAAGAGTTCCTTTCAAGATTGGGATATCGCGAGGTCTGTTGTAATCTGTCATGTCTACTGGCATCATCAGGGTCTTAGTCAAATCAAAAGCAAATTCTCTAAAAGAAACAACCGAATCGGAGGTGGAAATGGACTAGCCCTGATGAAGCATAGGTGGTTCCCATTTTTCAAAGGACTCATCCACAACGAGCTCTTCAAAAACCTCGCCAACTATGGCTTTGTCAGTCTCTCTCCTCCTCCTCTTTGCCCTCTCGGCAATCGAAGCAGCAGGTTTAGCAGCAGCAGCAGCAGAGGGACCACAAGCCCCCACCTCCAATTTCACATCCATTAGACCTCTTGATTCAGCCTTAACCAAAAGAGTCTCCATGATAGAAAAAGAACCAAAGGCTTTCGTCTCTAAATCCACCAACACCCGTCTCTTGGACATTGATCCTCCCCTTGTGAAGCTGGGGGCAGGAGAAGGAGTCCTCTCAACAGATAAACTCCGGCCGTGGCGGTGGTTCACAACTAAAGGAACAGGGATGTGTCAGTCTTAGTATCAAGAAGGGAAGCAGCAAGCTTCGCTTTTTTTTTTTCGGGATTGTGGTTTGGTAAGTTGCCTGGTAGTCTAGTAATTCAGGGGCAGATCTTTTTTTGTATCTCAAAGCGGCCTTGATTGCTTCAGCATTCTCGTGGTTTGGTCTGCATTGGTAACAAGAAGACTCTACAGAGATGGGGAACAACATTAGTATAGCACTCAAATGAAACACAAGTCAAATAATAAACAGAAGTATAGAAACGCTAGGGCACAGGATTCAGACCTGGGTAGCCATCCTTTTGGGACATCCTCTCAGACTGGAACTCAGTCCCAACAGGAAACTCCCAGTTCCCACCAACTTGTAGAAAATCATCATTGTGCTTATCAGAGTCAGGCAAACTGGTGACAGTCGGTAGAACGCACATGATGGTAATAGGTACTATGGTCCTTGTTGTGAGAAAGGGTGTAGCATCCCAAGATATCCCAGATGTCAAGATTCAAGCCTAATCGCTTGTTCAGAATAGAGACACCACAAACGACTCGGAAGAGGTTCACAGGAACTTGCATCAGGGTGAGTTGGACCTGGTTTAGGAAACGACGGACTAACGGGGTCTAGGGAAACTGAACCCCCCTTCAACGATAGCAGCAACAGGGAAGGCAATGACTAGATTCTCTTTGTTTTTTGATTAAATTCCCTGGGCCAGCTTGTATGTCTAGGCAATGACTGTCGATAAGTCTTTCAATTCTTATACTAAACAACAATGGGTTGAAGGGGCAGAATATCAACAGGTTGGATCCTAGCCTTGGGCTAGCCCAATCCATTAAACCCAAGTCCAAGTGGGTCAAGTAAATGCGTAAGCTAGCCAACTAGGCCCATCTCCATAACATACAGGCTACCCAAGTCCTTAAGCACTTGGGCCCAACTCATAGTGGAAAAGACGGTCCAGCCGCGACACTGGACTGGGCCGAGCTGCAAAACTTAATCTATGGACCGAACTGATGGGCCGAACCTATCATCAGGACCAAAATGGGCCTAGCCCATACAAAGATATCCGAATGGACCAACCCATCTCTATAAACAGTTTCACAAAAGGCCAAGCTAAGGCACAACGGTACCGAGCTGAGGGAACTTCTTAGAGAAACGTAGAAGTTATAAATGCATGCATGTGCAGGCTGCCACCTCAGCCGGTCCCCTCCCCAAAGAATCACTGAAATAGTTGATCAAGGGAATGTGATTTGTTATCAGCATGGTTACAATGAGTATTTGCATCCATTATCAACTACCTGATGGTCCCTTACCTTGAGCAATGTTAAAGGGAGCATCACCAAACCTTTATGAAACCATCTTGGGCAACAAGTAAGGTGTTCTATATAAACTACACTTACTTCACATTGAAGGTAACTAAGTGGAACTGAACTATACTCACTTAAACATAATTCTCTACACCTAGAGAGTACATTCTATCTTCTCCGATCGCTTACTCCCACACTGGAGGGGTTATCCAACCAACTCCAGCCGCGCAGCTCTAACGGTGCTCATTGTTGCAAGGCCTTAGCTCTTGGATAGTCCAATCGGGTGCGGAGCTCCGATCCACAATCATCTAGTGTGGTATTCGGTATGCACATAGATGCTTTTGAACTTTTCATTATTTCCATTTCTAAAAACATAAAAAAACAAAAACAAAAACACAACAGAACAGACTAATTTTAAAAAAAGATCATCTCATTATAGGAATGTGATGGATTAGTGCTTATAGACAGCATAGGAGACAATGTAGCAAAGAAAGAGGCGCCCCCAAACTTAACCTTGAGAGGGTTCGAAGTGATCGATGAGATCAAAGCAGACTTGGAGAAGAGATGCAAAGGGATTGTTTCGTGTGTAGACACACTAGCATTGGCAACCCAAGAGGGTGTTGCATTTGCAAGAGGTTATGCTGTGCAAACTGGGAGAAGAGATGGGACTGTTTCCAACATCAGTGAAGTTCATATTCCAGTGCCTTCTTTCTCTATTTCAGATGCTTTGAAAGCTTTCCAAAACATTAGTCTTGATTTAGATGACCTCACTACTTTACTAGGTCAGTAAGTCTCTCATAATTCAACATTCTTGTAATTGTCAGTTCGGTGTTTGGCATCATTTTTATACTTTATTTTCTCACCTCAAAAGGTTTTAGAGGTCATTGAATTTGAAATAGTACATTTCATTTTGAATGAACTATTTTATTATTTTTTTAATAGATATAATTAATTAGACTAAAATAATATTAAATAAAAAAAAATTAAAGAGTAAAATTGATACAAATGGAATTATATTGACCAAATTAACATAAGTAACAAATTACAAAAACTACGAGTATAATTTACCCGAGCTTTTTTCCCTTTTTTTAAAATAAAAATTATCTTTTGTCTAGTCAAATAGAATTTACAAACGTAAAACTTTTTGAATATTTTTTTAAATTAAAAATCAATAAATAGTGAAATAAATAAAAAAGTAAAAAAGAATTCACTAAAAAGCCAATCTAGACACATTCTTAAAAGGCTAATTTGATTGTTTATTTCCATCTAGGTGCGCATGCAATTGGATTTTGCCACTGTGGTTTCTTCGTGGACCGGCTCTACAACTTCAGAGGTTCGGGCCTACCTGACCCAAACATGGACTCAAATCATGTTGATTCTTTGATAAAAATCTGCCCAAAACCGGCTAACCAAACCTTCAACATAAGCACAGACCCTAAAGTGTTCATGAGCCAAACAACAAACACACCCTTCAAGCTTGACACATCTTTCTACCATGGAGTCCTTGGAGGAGAAGCACTACTTCAATTGGATCAACAGCTAGCTTTCACTGGGATTACTGAAAAGATTGTCTTGGATTAAGTGAACTGACCTAAGGTTTTTAGGGAAAATTTGCTAAAGCCATGATTAAGTTGAGTAGTGTGGGTGTTTTAAGTGACGAAAATGGTGAAATCAGAATGAATTGCAGAAAGATTAATAATCCTAGTCAGTGAATTATTGAATTATTGAAGAGTATACAAATAGAATGAAGAGAAATTTTTCTAGAAAATTGGATAATTTTTAAATTTATTTCTTGATTCTTTGAATGGTGCAAAACATTGAGAGCCACATTTTTTTAATTTAATTTATTTCTTGATTCTACAAAGTGTCTACATCATTTATTTTTTCCATTCAGTAATTAAGACAGTTGACCTTGATCCGTGCCATTTTTAATGTATGATTAGATTACTATGTGATTAGTTTAAGAGAGCTGCATGTGTATTTGTGTAAGCATTAATTGCCAAAGATAATGGAATCCCTATACACAGCCCATACTAAATTAAGGGGCAAATGCTAGGACTTCAATTGTGAAAAATGCATTGAGAAAATGTGATACAGAATGTACGGATGTAAAACAAAATTTATTATAGTGAAAATACGTTCTCATTTACAGTTGCGAACATTTTATCTCACATCTGTACATTTTATGTTCGATTCTTTTTGTGCACCTAGATTTCTAGTTACGACTCTAGTTCATTGTTAGTAATTGAATTGAGTTGAAAATTATGTTTGGGAGTGAATAAAAAGGTATTAACATCCTAACGTCTTATTGTGTGGCCCAAAATAAATAAATAAAAAGATCAAAAGAGTTTGGTGAAAATTCTTTTTTTTTTTTTGTTAAATATTTTTTTTAAGTGCACTTGTTAGTAAGATTCATGAATTAATTAAGAATGTTACTATCTATCACAAACAGCAAAACATATTCCTTACCTAAGTTTCTTAAATGGCTAAAGATTTTTTTAGATGTCAAGTTAAAAGTGAGAATGATATTTAGGGGTTGTTTGGAGTGTCCTAAATAAGTGCACTTTTTGTCTTTTTGGACTAAAAAGTTGAGGAAGAAAATATGGTTATTTGGGCTAACTTTTTGACTTTTTACGAAAAAATGTGTATTAAAAAATTGTATAAATTAGTGTGGAGAGGAAAATTAGGATTGAGAGTTGTGCAGTCGTAATTTTTTACTTTTGGTGAATAGTTATAACTTTTTAACTTTTTGAGTAACTTTTTGACTTTTTGACTTTTTTTACACTTCCCAAACTTGGCCTTAATCTTATTGATAAGAATGTTTTAAATTTTTCTTTGTGGATTTCAAATGAGCTAAATAAGTCACGTAATATGACCCCATTAATAAATATATATATGATTTTTCTAATAACAAAAAAATCTAATAAGAAACCATATACTAACTTTTTTATTAATTAATACTTAAGGCAATGATCAAAAAACCACCCATATGTGCCCCTTCCCTTTCAGAATTTATTGCAATTTTGTCACCTTTCACTAACACTTTGTCTTATTACTGTAGATTTTTTTGTATAGAAGCGTGCTTGCTTGGACAATCTAATACAAGCTTTAGTGTGGGGAAATCTATTGATGGAGAAGCACACGCTTAATTCTCATCATCTGTACTCAATTTGGGTGGTGATGTTTGTATCTACACACTACACTTTCACCATTTTGGCCTTCCTGAGGATAAGAATGAAGAAAAAAATGTAGAGTCAAGATTCTCAAGTGTTTATTCCTTCAAAACCAGGGCAATAGGACGGGTCCATATATCGCCCATCAAGGAAACTTCTTTTGTGGACCACACGTGCAGACAGTCATATTCTTGCTTCCCCCTTGAAGAGAAATACATGTCGAATATACATAGATACATATATATCTACAAACATATGTTATTTTTTAGGGTAATTAAACTAGTTAAAAAGGATAAATTTTATATGGAAGACGAATGGAAACCAACAACTTGGAAAATAAGAAATGAGGGAAAGAATTTGACACCAGTGTGATGTTGGCCAAATCCTTTTTTTACTTTCCCCTTAAATCCAAGTCGAATATGTAGATTGATACAAATATATATCTACAAGTATATCTTGTTTTGTTTTGTTTTGTTTTTTTATTTTGGGTGAGAAGGATAATATAATATGTAGATTGATACAAATACATATATACAAGTATATCTTGTTTTGTTTTATTCTTTTTGTTTTTTTGTTTTGGGTCAGAAGGATAATTTTTTGTAGGGTGGACAAGTAGAGACCACCAACTTAAAAAATAGAAAATGAGGGGAAAATTGGGTACCTGTTTGATGTCAGCCAATGCTCTTCTCATACCAAAATAAAAAAAAAATAAAAAAATAAATTCACAGTTCTGTATATTCAAAATAAATAAATGAATTAGGGTTGCGTCCCCCAATCTTACTCTTCTCCCTTTTAAATGGCGTGTATCACACTTTGGGTCCGTTTGGGAAGGGCTTTTCTGGGGTTTTTTTGGCTATTTTAGCCACAAAAGACAAAATAGGCTATTTTAGTCGCAAAAAACAAAACATCACATCCAACCCATAATCATTACACTCTTCTCTCACAAAAAAAGTCAAAAAAGTCAAAAAAACAAAAAGCTCTTCCCAAACTAAGCTTTTTAGCCCAAGCTAAAATAGCCAAAAAAACTAAAAAGTCAAAAAGTCAACCCACTTTTTAAACGGAGGCTTTAGTTTACCAGTAAGCTCATAACCTTAATTTAGTTACGCAGGAGTAACTTTTCCTTATTTGGTGTCTCAGCTTCCTAATTTGTATTCACACTTAGAAACTCATGGCGTACTAATGATTTTGCACTTGTTAGGGGGCTCTTAGCCCATATCCCGAGTGGTCACTCTGGTTATGTTTTTCCTCATCAATTGTCTTATGTATTCATTATAATTTGAAACTAGCTACATTCCTAAAATGCCATCATATTTATTGTTCTTTTGCATACTACCTTCTTTGTTATTGTTCTTGAAAACAAATTCAAGCTAGTTAACTACATATATGTGAATGTTGTTCATGGAATTGACTAGGCCTAGGGCACCATACATACACTGTTGTTGATTTTGTAGGTGATTTTATTTCCCACATATGCATAATCACTCTTTTGATCAAACAATTTCCTACAGCTACCAACTGTTTAACCAATTAGCCGATCCTCCTCAAATATGAGATTTAAACTAGTTTTAAAGATCAAATAATTCCTACCAAAAAAATTATTAAATACTCTCAAGGTACTATGTAACATTATTTATTTGATATTCCTGACCAATGAGAGACCACAACACATATTAAGTGAGTTTATTTTTGTCTCTTAACTACCTAACAAAGATAAGTCATCATATTTCAATTGCAAAATTTTTTGCTTGGTGATTAATTAGTTTAAAATACCACATAAATAATGTCACATAATACTTCAAAATCATGTTTGATTAGGACGATTAATACACTAACAATCGAAGGGATTAGTATAATATTGATTATTTAGCTAGATTAGTGAGATAAATAATTTTTTTTTTATCCATGTTTATTTTGCAATGGATATAGAAATAATAATCACAGTTATATATTTGTTTTGCATTATTAGTTTTAGAATTTAAAATTTGTCAATTTTATTGGATAAAATGTCTATCAAAATCTAATGCAGATAATAAAAAATACAACCAAATAATGAAATTTAAATTTCATAAATTAATAATTTGAGCCTTATGCTATAATTTACCCAATCAAACAATCTCTAAAAATATGAATAATTACCCTCTCCACCACTTCTCATGAGTGAAACTATTGTGAGAATTCAATACATGACGTTTTTCTACTTGAATTCTCTACTTAATATTGTGAGGCTTTAGTGGAAGAGGCGACGATACCAATCTCCAAAAAAAAAATTTTAAAAATGTGTTTCACTTAGCTTTGAAGAAATTTTTCCAAACAACCAAACAATGATTTCCAAGAAGAAGAGATGAACGTGGCTATGCATTGGCTGAGAACAACGAAACCAAACAAACCCTTGTTTTGTTGTGAGATGTGATGCCCCTCATTGGATGGTTGGCCTCTTTGTCCTTATTAACAAAATTCTATGTATATAATTAAAACATAAATCATATTTATGTAATTATATATATGCCAAGTGAAACTATAGTACTACAAAATTTGAGTGGGTAAATAGGAAAAGGAGATAATGTTGGCCAAGTGGGAAGATATTGACAAAGAGTGGTTGAATGTGAAATTAGTTTTCATTAAAATCATTACTTGGGCCTCCAACATGTGGGATCGAAAATGATTTGACCATTTTCTAAACTAAACAACAACAGAAAAATCAATAGAAAAATATAGGGAAAATTAATATGTGATTTAAATTTCTTTGAGCTGAGGTTAAAAAAAATTAATTTATGAGGATTTTTTTTTTAGAGTCCTTAGTTTTATTTCCATTGATTGTGTGTGTAAAATGTAAATAAAATGAACAACAAACATTAAGGTGTCGTTTGGTAATACTTACATTTTCAGTTTTTTATTTATATTTACAAAAATTTTAAAAACTCAAATAAAAACTAGTTTGTTAAATTTTTTATTTATAAATCAGTGGTCTCAGTTTATAAATTTGGACAAAAAATATAAACTCAAAAAATGTGCTTCCGTTTTGAGTTTTTAGTTTTTTTTTTTTTCACCCAACATTAGCCACCACCACCACCATTTTCCACCACCGTCTTCCGACACCACCACCCACCACCCGTCACCACCACTCACCCACCCTCATGTACAAGAGCCAAAAATAGGCAGGAACCTATGAAGCACGGATACTCCGAAATAGCCCCCGTACGCGTATCGGATACGTATCAGATACGGGAAATGGAGTATCCAATTTTTTTTTTAATTTTTGAATTTCGGATACGGCTCGGATACGCGAGGATACGGTAAGGATACGGTCAAGATACGGTATGGATACGGCGGGGCAAAAAAATAATTTAAAACCTTTAAATTGGGGTCAAATTGTAAAATATGAAAAAAATATAAAATGAAACACAAAATATAGAGTTCTTCGTACAGCTAGGTCGAACCAAGGTCGAACCAAACACAAGAACCAAACTCTCTCTTACCTGGGTCAAACAGCAGCCGCGAAGGAGGAGGAGTTCGGAGTTCGTCGTCGTCTCGGACAGCAGTCGCCGATCGTCGAT
This sequence comes from Camellia sinensis, assembly GCF_004153795.1. NCBI lineage: Eukaryota > Viridiplantae > Streptophyta > Magnoliopsida > Ericales > Theaceae > Camellia > Camellia sinensis. The sequence continues at coordinate 78,570 of NW_021024883.1, forward strand.
CAGACAGGAGCTCCACGATCGGCTTTGAGGTTCGTCCCTCTCTCTCTCCCTTTCGCTGGACTTGCTTGCAGGTCATCCCCTCCCCCCCCCCCCCGCCACCACCACCACCCCCACTCCCCACTCACCACCCCCCCCCACCGGCCACCACCACCCACTCGCTGCCACCCACCACCTGCCACCGTCACCCATCCACTCACCACCACCACCACCACCACCACCCACCCGCCACCACCCACTACCCACCACCATCTTCCGCCGTCACTTGTCACCACTTGCCATTTCTCACTCTTTTTGATATTTTAAAATTTTTTTAAATATTTTGTCAATTATCAAACGCGTTTGTACTTTATGTTTTTCTAAAAATAAACAAAAATCAGTTTATAAAATTTTTGTAAATATAAAATAAAAACGTAAACGTTACCAAACAGATCCTAAATAGCTCAGAAAATAATTAAATAAATAATATTATGAATTAATTGCTTACAGAAATTTTAAGTTGAGGTTTGTAGTGGACACAATCTCCTTAAAGTAGATTTCGCCATCGCTCCGGTGTTTCGAGATTTACTAGCGTTTACTTCCTGTGTAGAGAATTTCTCTAAACTTCCCAGAGAAATTATCTTCAGAGAAATTCCGGACTTCCCAAAGAATTTCTCTCCAGAGATATTTTGAAAATTTCTTCCTAGAGAATTTATTCCAAGAGAAAAAAGCCTCAGCATTAACCAGAGAAAGAACCTCAAACTAGTTATTAATTTTTCATAAAAAAAAAAAAGAATTCAAAAAACAAGTTCTAAAAAATGAACCAAACATCGCAAGATGGTAATAATGGAGAAATATTTTTATAATGCCTAAGGTCCTTCAACATTTTTCTAAAGAAATTTCGATATAGAAAAATTATGTGCAGAGAATTTCTCAGAATTTCTCTGGGTTAAAACTAGAAAAAATTGAAATTTTCCTGAGTTCAAACCAGAGAAATTCAGAGAAAATTGAAGGTAGCGTTTAATTTAGTTTTAAAATTGTAATTCTCTTTTTTAAGTTGTGATTTGAGTGTGGAATTGCTAGTTGAGTTTTGAAAAGAAAAAATTTGATTGGTTATGAGATTTGAAAAGTGTTTTGAATGAAATTTTGAAAAGAGTTTTTGAATTTTGAATTTTGAAAAGAGTTTTGAGTTTTGAAAAGAGTTTTGAGTTGTATTTTGAGTTTTGAGTTTTTGAATTTTGAGTTGTATTTTGAATTGTTTAGATTTTTTTAACTAATAAAAAATGTTTAAGAAAATTTAATTTTTATTTAAAAATTTTTATTCTAAATATTTTATTTTATTTTGCAAATATTTTAATTTTTAATTTTAATATTTTAAACTCAAAACACAACTCCATGCTCAAATCGTAACCAAGCACATGACTGAAAACTCAATTCAAAATTTATTTTCAACACTCATAAACAAACACATGACACACTACTTTCAAAACTTTACACTCAAATCGTAACCAAAAACATAACAAAAAAATTAAAATATTTTAAAATATTTTAATAGAATAAAATATATATTTAAAATAAAAAATATTTTTTTTAATTTTTTAATATTTAAAAAAATTCAGTACAAAAATGTAAGAAATATAGTGCACATTAAAATAAATAAATAAATATTTAAAATATAAGATATTTATCCTAAAAAAATAAAAGTAAGGAAATTTTTAAATATTAAAAAAAATCGAAAAATTTTGAAAGATAACAACCAAATCATGATTTTAAAAATAATTTTAAAAAACAAAATAAAAAATATACTTTTTTAATTTTTTTTAAATAGAGTTTTGAAAAAAAAATTTGTTTTGTGTTTTAAAAATAGTTTTGAATTGAATTTTGAGTTGTGTGTTTGGTTATGAGTTTTGAAATTAATTTTTGAATTGAGTTTGAGTAATTTTAAATTGTGTGTTTGATTATGAATTTTAAAAAGTGTTTTAAAAATTTTGAGTGTGGAATAAACCAAAAGCAGCCAAAATTTCTCTGGCTTTGTTCACAGAGAATTGAAATTTCTCTAGCTCTATTAACAGAGAATTTCTCTGGTTTTATTCACAAAGTTCTCTGTGTTTGTTCACAATTTTAAACCAGAGAAAATTGTTTTAACCAAACCAGAGAAATTTTAGCACAATGATTTTAAACCAGAAAAAATTGTTTTAACCAAACCAGAGAAATTCTCTGTGTTTGTTTACAATTTTAAGCCAGAGAAAATTGATTCCAATGTATCCACATATATGCACCAAACAAATCCTGCACCAGAAAGAAACCCCTTCATCAGTTCTTGAAAATCATCTAGTATAAAATCTGATACATGAATCATATATAGACATTATTACCCAAGTAGACCAAGGAGTGATCTAAAAAAAAATTGTTTTAATCAAATCAAAGAAATTTTAGCACAAATTTTTCTGTAAATCTTTCTCTCTTTAAATCTCTTTCTCTCTCTATTGTTGTAATGTAATGCAACTCCTCTAACCTTCATTCTCACACCTCATTTCTATTTCCCTTACACATACACACACACACAAGACAAAGCAATTCTCTTTCAGATTTCTCTTGTAACACCCAGAAATTTTCCACAACAATATGCCAAGACAAATACAAGAATATATCCCAAAAAGCCATCTTTCTCATTTAACTAAGAAGTAAGAGATTACAATTCACCATGCACATTCCCACGATATTCGGAATTCATATTTCAATTCAATGAACTAGATGGCCTTACAAAATACAAGCTTCTAGGGTGTACAATAACAACAAAATAAATTAATAGTCTTGTTACAAAATCTCAATCCAAAAAACAAAATACACATGAATTAACTTTTTCCAAAAAAGGAGCTACTCCTTGTTCCAATCCATCAAGGAGGTAGTACTTTGTCAATTCCTAAAAAATAAGATAACGTTGAGTTATATGCCCAGTAGAAACACATTTAACCAAGTATTTAATCCTTTGAATAAGATTACGGTATCCTTGCGGCAAAACTTCACAAAGAAATTTATCTTCACATGTAATCAGTAACAATCATATAGATTCACAATAACCAAACAATGACAATTATTGTTCATGTCATCAAGCACAACAATTAAGCATTCACATCCATAGAGAGAAATCGATGAGTCCATCTGTAAGAGTCCAATTCTAGACACCCTTTTGTTTTATGTTTAAAAACCACCCCCACATTTGCTGGCTATTATATGGCAGGGAGTGGGCACCCCAAAGATAACCATCCGTTTTTCCACTTTCACCGATTATTATACGGCGGGACTGTATGAACACCCAAAAATATTTTTTCCATATTCATCCAGTGATAAGCCTTGACAAGGTATTTGGGCACCTTTATAAACTCCATGCGCAGGTACCAACATAACACCACATTTCCAAAACCGACTCTTACCCGGACTCATGCACAATTAACAATTCATTCACATTTTATTCCATCAAGAAACATCCAACATTACCAAATAATTAAATAACCACACAAGATTTAAATAAAATAACATCCAAGCCACAATTCCTTTACTATATCAACATCCACATGTTTCATCTATTTGTCATTCACAATATTTCATGAATAAAAGGAAATTCCCTTCAATGTGGTGTTTTCAACTCACATTGAGAATCTAGGATTTTACCAAATTTGGGGCGTTTTCTCTTTCATCATAGATATGGGTTTTAACAACATTTATATACAAGTTTTGAAAAGAGAGAGTAAAGAAATTTTAAGCAAGAGTCAAGTAAAATGGTTTATTTATGTAAAACATGGGATTAACCCAACAATACCTTCAAATTAACTCATAAGTCACAACCACACTATGAAATCTCTTCAAAACAAAGAAATACTAGGGTAAAAGTGTCTCTACCTCAAGTTGTGAAGAGGAAAACTCGGAAGACCCAAACTCAACAAAACAACTTACTTCTCAGATCAATAGAAAGCCCTTGGCGCGCTCTACAACCTTTCTCAAAGGACCCAAGTGAGAAGATACTTCTAGGTGAGTAGATCTAAGGATTTAGGTGGGAAAAAGTTGAGTTTATAGAGAGAGAGAGAGAGAGAGAGAGAGAGACTTGTGATTTGAGATAAAGGTGGAGGAGAAAATTATGAGAGAGGAGTGTTTTGGTTCTATTTATAATAGTTAGAAAAATAGCCCTAAGGTCAATAAAAAGGATAAGTCCAAAACCTCCAAAAGTAGGGCCCATTAGAACCTAAGAATTCTGGAAAAGAAAACACGCAAGGGTCGACCCCTAATATGGTGGTGTCGACCCTTCAAGAATAAAGACAATCTGGCAACAGGCAAGGTGTCGACCCTTGGACAGGAAGGGTCGACACTAAATTCCAACAACTAACACCTAGATTCTGCAATATACAAGGGTCAACCCTTCCCAGACTGGTGTCGACCCTTAAGGCCAACAACAAAAGATAGGTGTCAACACCACCAAGGCTAGTGTCGACCATAAATTCTAGCAACACTTCCAGAACACAGTAACAAGTAAGGGTCGACCCTTAGGAAGGCTGGTGTCAATCCCAGAACAGAATTTCTAAGTTTCCAAGGAACGTTTAGACAAGAACAAAAGCAAATAAACAAACCCAACGAGTTTAAATTGGATCGTACTCCTTCAAAACCAATATACAACAACTCTAAAGACTCCCAAAATAAAAATAAAGGCATTAAATACACCTTCAAAAATATTAAAACACCCAAGTGTTACAACCTCCCCACCTTAGGAAATTTCGTCCTCGAAATAATATCCGTCCTCACCATGATAACAAGGTATGGCAACAATATCATATTTATTCCATCCTCAACAATCTCACAACCAAGCAAATATATATATATATATATATATATCAATTTGACTCCAAGACAAGGAAATAATAGAAGGTTTTAGCTCATGCCCAATTCATCAAGTACAAAGAAGGAACAACAAAACAAGTACATCACAATTTAGAAAATAAGTCGGGATACTTCTTGCGAATCTCCACTTCACATTCCAATATAGCTTCCTCCACATTGTGATGGCGCCATAACACTTTAACTAAGGGGATTGTTTTACCCCTCAAAACTTGTTCTCTAGTATCCAAGATTTGGAGCGGTTTTTCTTCATAAGACACATCTTCGTCTATCTCAATCTCTGTCCAATCTAACACATGAAAGGGATTGGGTTCGTATTTGTGAAGCATAGACACGTGAAACACATTGTGGACCTTAGAGAGTCGTAGCGGCAATGCAAGGCGATATGTAACTTCTCTAATTTGCTCAATGATATCAAAGGGGCCGCTGAATCTAGGTGATAGCTTTCCACTCTGGCCAAATCTCATCAACCCTTTTCTAGGAGATATCTTCAAAAAGACATGGTCACCTACTTCAAAGGATAAGGGTCATGTCCTCTTATTGGCGTAACTTTTCTATCGGCTTTGGGCCATAGCAAATCTCTTCCGAATGAGAGTAACTTTCTCGGTTGTCTCCCTAACAATTTCCAGACCCAACAACGGTGCATCTCCTACCTTGGCCCAACAAACTGGTGACCTACAAGAACGGCCATACAAGGCCCCAAACGGTGCCATCTCGATACTAGCCTGATAACTATTGTTGTAGGCGAACTCAATCAACGGTAAATGCCTCTCCCAAGACACTTTGAAATCTAGAACACATGCTCTAAGCATGTCCTTCGAAACTTGAATGGTGCACTCTGACTGCCCAACGGTTTGTGGGTGGTAAGCGATGCTAAAAGTCAATTTGGTTCCCAATGCCTCTTAAAGGCTTTGCCACAACCGGGCGATAAAACGAGGATCCCTTTCTGACACGATGGTTACGAGAATCCCATGAAGTTGAACTATCTCTCTAACATACAACTCTGCCAAGTGCTCAACTGGGTCGCTAGTACGCATTGGAATGAAATGTGTGGACTTAGTCAACCTATCAACATTTACCCAAATGGCATCATTGCCCTGCTGTGTTCTAGGAAGCCCAACTACGAAATCCATGGTAATGTGCTCCTATTTCCACTCGGCTATCGGTAAGGGTTGTAACAAACCCGCTGGTCTTTGGTGTTCAGCCTTCACTTGTTGACAAGTAAGGCACTTCGATACAAATAAAGCGACAT
>NW_021024883.1:85262-102823 GCF_004153795.1 Camellia sinensis
ATTGATACTAATTAATAATTTTAGTATTAATTGATACTGATTAAGCAATTAATTGATACTAATTAATTTATAATGGAAAAAAATTATTACAATATTACTACTATTACATTTTTATCAAGTGTATCAATTTTTATATATTAGTTGATATTAATTAATACTAATTATATTAACTTTTATTAATGAAATAATTTTTTAAAATTAAAATTGAAAAAAAATGACAAAATTATCATTTTTATATCATATAAGGGCAAAAAAGTCAATTATACAGAAAAAGCTATTTTATAGCTTATTTACCAAACACTATTCTGCAACTTAAATCTATAATCCCACAGCTACACCAAACAGGTTACCAGCTTATACTCACAGCTGTAAGTTATAATCTGTTAAGCTATAATTTATAATCACTTTCCCACAACTCTACCAAACGGGACCAATGCCTCGAAAGGTGCCATCTCAATACTTTCTTGGTAGTTATTGTTATAAGCAAATTCAACGAAGAGTAGGTACTTCTCTCAAGACCCTTTAAAATCTAGCACACATGCCCTCAACATGTCCTCTAAAATCTGAATAGTATGTTCAAATTGCCTGTCGATCTGGGGGTGGTAAGCCATACTAAAGTTCAATTGAGTACCGAAGGCGCTTTGAAGGCTCTGTCATAGCTTGGCTATAAAGCAAGGGTCTTTATTAGACATTGTACTCATTGGTGCCCCATGGAGGCGAACAATCTCACAGATTTAAAGTTCAGCTAGAAACTCTATGGAATCTTCCATGCTTAGAGCGAGAAAGTAAGCAGACTTAGTAAGTCTATCCACAATCACCCATATTGCATCATTTCTTCTTTGAGTTCTAGGAAGGCCAGAAACAAAGTCCATGTTGACGTGTTCCCATTTCCATTCAACAACCGGAAGAGGTTGTAGCAGTTCAACCGGTCTTTGGTGTTCAGCCTTAACTTGTTAACATGTCAAACATTTGGACACAAATAAGGCTACATCCTTTTTCATACCCCTCCACCAAAATTATAGGCTTAGGTTATGATACATTTTGGTGTTTCCAGGATGCACAGCTAGGCGGGAATGATGGAAGTCCCTTAGTACTTCATTTCTCATGGATTCAGGTACAAACAATCGATCAAGGTAATGAACACTAGAATCTGCATGAACATTTAAACCCCTCTTTTTCTTCTCTTGAAGAATTCTCTCTTTAATTGCATCAACTTCTGGATCACCCAATTGTGCTACAATTACTCTTGCAACAAGGGTAGGTTGGACGATGGTGGTGAAAAGGGTAGCCTGTTTCAAAGATTCACCGAGCTGTAAAGAAAATTCATTGGCATCCCCCATCATCTTCCATTCTCTCGTCTCTAGACTAGCCATCGTACTTACTAATTTTCTACTCAAAGCATCCACTACTACATTGGCTTTACTGGGGTGGTAGTGTATAGAAACTCCATCCATCTCTGTTGGCATAGATTCAAGTCTTTCTGGGAGAATAGGTATTTGAGGCTTTTGTGGTCAGAGAAAACTTCAAACTTTTCACCATATAGATAGTGTCTCCACAACTTTAAGGCAAAAACAATAGCGACGAGTTCTAAGTCGTGCGTCAGTTAGTTTCTTTCATTAGCCTTCAGTTGACATAAGCTATATGCTACCACCTTTCCCTCTTGCATTAGAACACTTCTCAATCCCTCTCTTGAGGCATCACAATACACCGTATAACCAAACTCTCATTTCAGAATGATAAGAATTGGAGCAGTGGTCAATCTAAGCTTTAGTTCTCGGAAAGAATTCTCACATGCTTCATTCCAAGCAAACCTTACTCCTTTACGGGTCAATCTAGTTAATGGTAATGTTGTGGAAGAGAAATTCTTAACGAATTGGCGGTAGTAACCGGCTAAACCAAGAAAGCTACGAATTTCTGAGGCGTTTTTAGGCTACTCTCAATTTTGCATAGCTTCTATTTTTTAAGAATCCACCATAACTCCGTCTCCCGAAACCATGTGACCTAAAAACTTCACTTCAGAAAGCCATAATTCACATTTCTCATATTTCACGTACAAACGGTGCTCCCTAAGAAGTTGCAAGATTGTACGAAGATGCCCTTGATGCTCCTCTTCGGAAGGTGAATAGATAAGAATATCGTCTATAAAGACGACCACAAATTTGTCAAGAAACTCCCAAAAGACCCTATTCATCAAATCCATAAATGTGACGGAGCGTTAGTCAACCCAAAGGGCATAACCAATAACTCGTAATGACCATATCGGGTACGAAAAGCAGTTTTGGGAATATCCTCATCTTTGACTTGGATTTAGTGATAACCTGATCTTAAATCTATCTTGGAAAAGCAACGCGAGCCTTTAAGTTGATCGAAGATATCATCTATCTTGGGCAAGGGATATTTATTCTTAACTATGGCTTGATTTAATTTACGGTAATTTATGCACAATCTTATGGATCTGTCCTTCTTTTCAAACAAAGCCAAGGCTCCCCAAGGTGAGGTACTAGAGCATATAAAACACTTACTAAGGGACGGTTTGGGATGATCTAAATAAATGCACTTTTTGATTTTTTATGAAATATGGGTTGGGTATAGGTTAGGTTTGAAGTGATGTGGTAGAGAAGTGATGTGACTTTAAGATGATGTGACTTAAATAGGATAGTAACTTTTTTGACTTTTTGGGTTTTTTAGGTTGTGACAAACAAGGCCTAAGTAACTCTTGTAACTGTTCCTTCAGAACCACCAATTCAGCTGGAGCAAACATATATGGTGATAAAGAGATAGGTGTCATACCCAAAAGTAAGTCTATAGTGAACTCTACTTCTCTATAAGGAGGTAATTCTGGAAGATCATTAGGAAAGATATCGAGATATTCACGTACTACCTTTGGAAATTCTTCTTGGACAACATCACTTCCATCAGCCAAAAAGGTCGCTAAAAGAGAATTAAATTGGCCCCACCCATGTGGATAGTATGAGGAGGGTAAGGATCTATTGCACTTATCCCCCAGAAATGTGAAACAATCACCGCTTGCAATGCACACTGTAACTCTCTCTCGATAACAATCTATGGTTGCCCGGTAAGTAAACAACCAACCTATACCGAGGATAACATCAAAACTCAACATTTTCAACAAGACAAAATTAAACGAAAGTTGTCGACCCGCCACTTCAATTACACACTCCTGACACCCCTGGGTCAGAGTGACCTAACCCCTAATCGGTGACTCTATTATGAGTAAAGATTGCAGCTACTTACTCTCTAACCCCAACAATGATGCAAATGATATGACAATAAATGAATGCGATGCCCCAGTGTCAATCAACACACTAGCCCAAGTATTGAAAATAAGAAATGTACCTCTTACAACTGATGGCCCCGACGCTTGCTCGGAAGCGGTGACAACATACAATCTTCCCTGTGACCTCTACTCCTCTACTCCTCTACATCACCTCTCTAAACATAAGCTTATTGTGTGGATTGAGCAGACGTGGCTCTCTGAACTATCCTAGATGCTTGTCCTGATTGAGCTGGCTGATAAGATTGCCTCTGTCCCTGATCCATCTGTAAACCTCTTGACTATCTAGACCCTGCCACACTCGGAGTCCCTATTTTTTGCGGGCAGAACTTCTTCAAATGTCCTAGCTGACCACATTGATAACAAGTTTGGGGCTGGCTCCTATTCTGAGGTTGACTTTGTGGATGCATAGGCTAAGATTGTGCTCCACTTTTCTGTCTACACTCTACAGCCTTGTGACCCATTTGGCCACATCTATAACAAGCACCAGTAACTCAAGTCATATTCCCCGAACTTTCACCTGTCACATAACTAGGGGACTTAGCTTGTTGTGAAGGCGATTGGAAGAATGATAATAAACCCCTAGACCTCTTTGAAGAACCCGTGTCACTTCTAGCATCAGAATGCCTTGCTCTCTTTAATCTTTGCCTCGCCTCTTCAGCCTCTACAGTAATCTTCACATGAGCTGCTGCTTTAACTAAGTGATCATAATCACGTATCAATTGCCAACCACCTTTATCAGAATTTTCGATCTCAACCTTTTCTCAAATTCGAGGCACCTTCGTTCTTCCGTTGCCACTAATTCGGGTGCAAAACACAAGAGGCTAGTGAATTTGGCTTCAAACTCTACCACTGGTGCATCTAATTACATCAATTCTTCAAATTGCTTCCTCAACCGCTCCCTAGCTATGGAATGGAGGAATTTATCTTGGAAGGCTTACATAAATGCCTCCCAAGTATGTTCAACCCTATGCTTTATGGATTTCCATCATTGCTCGGCCTCTCCTTTTTAATTCGTAGGTCGCTAATGCCACCCGCAATTCATTTTCTCGAATGTCTAAAATTTCAAAGGACTTGACCACTGGCTCCAACCACTCATCAGCTTTCATCAAATCAGGCTCACCGCTATACATGGCAAGGTTGGAATGAAAGAACTCCTTTTTTAAAAGGGAAGCTCTTATTTCTCCTTCAATAGTTCTAGCTACTTGCTCGGCTCTCAATATCTCCTTGGACTCTCGTAGAGCCCCCGTCATTTCCCTAGGCAAGGCCTCCATAGCTTCTTTGGCCGGTAGAACAGGTATATTGTTTTGACCCATCCCTTCTTCTTGCGGAGGGATCTCGGGTTAGGCTGGAATATTCCTACCTCCCCGACGAGGTTTACAGTGAGCTCTAGCACGTCCAGACATCTATAAGAAGTAGAGACAATATTAAATTCAAGGCCAACTTACCGCACTTAAGTGCTCCATTCTTAATCCTCACATTTATACACCATGTAAAAACACAAACTTCCACATAGAATAATCTAAACAATCACACATACAATCACATAAAAACACCCTAGTTGTCCTCCTAAGATATTAGCTAATTCCATGGCAATCAAGGACCTCCAAGTGGAAAGGACTGTGATCAAGTGCTTTTCCAAAAGGATTTCGATGAATGTAACCGACAAAAGCCATATCGTAGGATTCTAACCGCACACTCACATAATCACATGAAGACACATAACACACAAGGCATCCTAAGCATTCCATACTAGCCTAGGGACGTTATTGTGATACACGTCACTTCCCACAAGCCCGAGGTATTCTAACTTATGGCTCTGATACCATTTGTAACGCCCTAAAATTTTCCACAAAAATATGCCAAGACAAATACAAGAATATACCCCAAAAATCCATCTTTCTCATTTAACTAAGAGGTAAGAGATTACAATCCACCATACACATTCCCACAATATTCGGAATCCGTATTCCAGTTCAATGAACTAGATGGCCTTACAAAAAACAAGCTTATAGGGTGTACAATAACAAAAAAATAAATTAATAGTCTTGTTACAAAATCCCAATCCAAAATAACAAAATACCCGTGAATCAACTTTTTCCAAAAAGGAGCTACTACTTGTTCCAATCCATCATGGAGATAGTACTTCGTCAATTCCTGAAAAATAAGATAGGGTTGAGTTATATGCCCAGTAGGAACACATTTAACCAAGTATTTAATCCTTTGAATAAGATTACGGTATCCTTGTGGCAAAACTTTACAAAGAAATTTATCTTTACATGCAATCTCTAACAATCATATAGATTTACAATAACCAAACAATGACAATTACTGTTCATGTCATCAAGCACAACAATTAAACATTCACAACCATAGAGAGCAAGCCACGAGTCCATCTGTAAAAGTCCAATTCAATACACCCTTTGATTTATGTTTAAAAACCACCCCCACATTTGCCGGCTATTATACGGCAAGGAGTGGGCACTCCAAAGAAAACCATATGTTTTTTCACTTTCGCCGACTATTATGCGGTGGGATTGTGTGGACATCCAAAAGCTTTTTTTTCACATCCATCCAGTGATAAGCCTAGACAAAGCATCTGGGCACCTTTATAAACTCCTCGTGCAGGTACCAACACAACACCACATTTCCAAAACCGACACTTACCCGAACTCATGCACAATTAACAATTCATTTACATTTTATTCCATCAACAAACATTCAACATTACCAAAGAATTGAATAACCACACAAGATTTAAAGAAAATAACATCCAAGCCACAATTCCTTTACTATATCAATATCCACATCTTTCATCTATTTGTCATTCACAATATTTCATGAATCAAAGGAAATTCCCTTCAATGTGATGTTTTCAACTCACATTGAGAATCTAGGGTTTTACCAAATTTGGAGGTTTTTCTCCTTCATCATAGATATGGGTTTTAACAACATTTACATACAAGTTTTAAAAAGAGAGAGTAAAGAAATTTCAAGCAAAAGTCAAGTAAAATGGTTTATTTATGTAAAACATGGGATTAATCCAACAATACCTTCAAATTAACTCATAAGTCACAACCACACCATGAAATCTCTTCAAAACAAAGAAATACTAGGGTAAAAGTGTCCCTACCTCAAGTTGTGAAGAGGAAATCTCAAAAGACCCAAAGTCGACGAAACCACTTACTTCTCAGATCAATAGAAAGCCCTTGACGCGCTTTACAACCTTTCTCAAAGGACCCAAGTGAGAAGATACTTCTAGGTGAGTAGATCTAAGGATTTAGGTAGGAAAGAGTTGAGTTTAGAGAGAGAGAGAGAGAGAGACTCACGATTTGAGAGGAAGGAAGAGAAGAAAATTATGATAGAGAAGTGTTTTGAGTCTATTTATAGTAGTAGAAAAGTAGCCCTAAGGTCAATGAAAAAGGTAAGTCCCAAACCCCCAAAAGTAGGGCCCATTAAAACCCCAAAAAAAAAATAAATAAATAAATAAAATAAAATAAAATAACATGCAAGGGTCGACCCCTAGTATGGTGGTGTTGACCCTTCAAGAATAAAAGACAATCTGGCAGCAGGCAAAGTGTTGACCCTTGGACAGGAAGGATCGATACTAAATTCTAGCAACTAACACCCAGATTCTGCAATATACAAGGGTCGACTTTTCCCAAACTGGTGTCGACCCTTGAGGCGAATAACAAAAGACAGGTGTCGACACCACCAAGGCTGGTGTCGACCGTAAATTCCAGCAACACTTCCAGAACACAGCAACAAGTAAGTATCAACCCTTAAGAAGGCTGGTGTCGACCCCAGAACAAAATTTTTAAGTTTTTAAAGAACTTTTAGACAAGAACAAATGTGAACAAACAAACTCAACAAGTTTAAATCACATTGTACTCCTTCAAAACCAATATACATCAACTCCAAAGACTCCCAAAATGAAAATAAAGGGATTAAATACACCTTCTAATAGATTAAAACACCCAAGTGTTACATCTCTTCTCTCTCTTTTGATTTCTGTGTCTATCTCTGTAATCTCTGTCTCTTTTCATTATTCCAACTCCAATTTTCAGATCTCTCTCTCTCTCTCTCTCTCTATCTACATATATATACCTATCTCTCACAGTTAATGAATCTTCATTATCATCATCGTGTGATTGAAAATTCAATGCTTTGTGAAAACCACTGCGATTGAATATCTGTGCCATTTGAAAGCTTATTCTAAACCTAGAGAGAGAGATGTTAGATCTCAACATTGATGTGGTTACGAAAGAATCAACTTGCGATGAGCTCGAGAAGAAGAAGATCGCAACGAGGAAGCTTTTGGAAGGTGATGATTCAAGAACTTCGAATTCCTCCGTCGTAGTCAACGCTGACGAAGCTCCAAACAATGTTGCGGACGAAGACTACAACTCTAACATGATCTCTTTAGATCATCGTCATCGATGATCTCGTTGTTGAGGTTGGAATGGTTGAATCTCTCGTTGATGGAATCAAAATGGTTATTTTTAGTTGAAGATGAAAGAGAGAGAGAGAGAGAGAGAGAGAGAGAGAGGTTGTTTGGTGTGAGAAGATAAATGAGAGAGAATGAGAGAGTGAGTGCTATATATATGTGTAGATGATGGACCTTAAACTATAAAAAAAATTATTATGAACATCTTCCATTACTAAAAGTTGAAAAATGATGTTAGACCAATTTCCTTAATTTATTGGCTAATATTTTTTTACGTATTTGCCAAGCCTAATTTGTATCAAAAAGTCACTTTAGCCACTAATTGGCTTATTGCCCTCCAAAAAACTCACTTCCGTGACATTCTTATTTTGCCCTTCTTATTTTCTTACATTGTGTAATATAATGCATTATTGTCATGAGTAAATTGGTCATTATGTATAAAAACTTTAAAAAAAAATTAATAAGGTTATCAAACATATATTTATGCTGAAAGGTCATTAAAAAAGTTTAAAAAAATTAAAAAGGAGGAATTATATTAATAGTCCCTACAGTTTGAGACTTGTATCACTTTGATCTCTAACTTTTTAATTATAACATATTTGACCTTGAATTTTGAATCTTATTTCAAATAAGGACAATTGAAAATACTATTGTTTAATTTCAAGGGAAAAATCGTCAATTTGATAAAATATAAACTAATTTGACAAAAATAAATTTCAAAAAAATATTTTTTAATTTTTAAAAATTATTTCCACCCACTAAAGATTAAATTATGTAAAATTGATAAATCTTAGACATTTATTTATTTATTTATTTATTTATTTATTTTACCAAATTATTTTTTATTATGTGTTTGGATGATAATCATGTAATATGTGGTTATTTTGATTTTTATTAAATTAGTTTCTATTTTTCCAAAAGTCAAATATGACGATAACTTTGATATCATTATTAAACCAATCTATTAAATCAAAAAATCTAAAACTAAAAATATTTCATATATTAAATATATCAATTACACATTAAAATCTTAACAACCACTCACTACATGATCATTATCCAAACACATAATAAAAATTAATTTGGTAAAATAAATAAATAAATATATGTCTAAAAATCCATTAAATCAAAAAATCCAAAACTAAAAATATTTCATATATTAAATATATCGATTACATATTAAAATCTTAACAACCACCCATTACATGATCATTATCCAAACACATAATAAAAATTAATTTGGTAATAAATAAAAAAATAAATATCTAAAAGATTTATCAATTTTACATAATTTTATCTTTGTTGGTAGAAATAATTTTTAAAAATTTAAAAATATTTTTTTGACATTTATTTTTGTCAAATTAGTTTATAATTTATTAAATTGACAATTTTACCCTTAAAATTCAGCAACGGTATCTTTAAATGTCCTTATTTAGAACAAGATTCAAAATTTAAAGTCAAATGTGGCACAATTAAAAAGTCAGGGATCAAAGTGGCACGAGTCCCAAACTATAAGGATTAATAATGTAATTCACCCAACTAAAAATATATCAAACAAGCTATCTTTTTTAGCACTGACTTTATTTTTAGACAATAAAATTACCTTTTCAACTAACTTTCAAAGAATGTTAATGTAGTAAGAATAATAACTACAATAAATATAAATTACACATCAATTTTTTTTATTTTTATCTATACATAACTTTTTCACTAGGTTAAAGATATTTAAGGGTGCTAAGTTAAAAGATATTTAGGGGGTGATGGAGAGTCTGATGTAATACACTCCAGAGATTGAAAGAGAAGCAATATTACCACATTCATCATGAAAAAGAAAATTTCATGATACATATCATAGTCACTGATTTTAGTAGTTACACCTAATATCATCTTGTCAAAAGGATTACATCAATATTAGAGAAAGCCTAAGTTGTAACATCACTTACTACGTGATGATTTTTATCCCTATACTATAATACATAAGAGTTTTAGAGATAAAATATTTTATTTTTTAAATTAAAATTTTTATTGCAAAAAATATTTGGGATTAATTTATGTCGCTATGAGGATAATCGTTAAAATATTATTTTGAAAAGTTAAAAAAAAAAAAAAAGACTTTTTGCAACAAAATTTTAGAAATATCACTACTAAATGAGGAACGAAAAATTTGGTTCAAAATATATTTATATCGTGAGACAAAAGTTTTTTATTCCAAAAAGATAATAATTCATCATTAAATATCTAATTTCGTTGCTAAAAATATAATAATGACAATTTTGATAACAAAAATATTTCATTCCTAAAAAGTAATTTTGTCTTTAAATTTTTATTTTTAAAACCTTAATTTTTTGTAGTGATAGATCTTCAATTCTAGTTGTTAATTCAAGAAATATTGAACTTTATATATGCAAAGATCATGAAGTCCAAAACCTTAATTAGTAGTCATCGTAAATTTTTTAAGTCCAAGGGGCAACATTAGCTTACTAGTAGAATCACGAATTTTGCTCAGCGAGACAAAAATTTATCTAGAATCTTACACTAAATTTTTTATAATTTATATGTAATTCAACTTTTGTTTCAAATTCCCGATTTCTGAGGAGTTTATTTTAGTGTAGTGTTACATGTACTAATTGATATACTAACTAGTGTATCAACATACCTTATGGCATTATTACTGATTTCACTCATTATATAAATTATAAATATAAAAGATATTTAAAATTATGCTACGTCATTGATTAATACACTAATTAATATACAAATTGATAAATATAGCATTACTGTCTATTTTAAGATAGCTCGCACTCTTCTCCAGAAAGAAAGAGGTGTTGTTTGCCTTGCCATAACAAATTTAAATACAATTCCTCAAAATTGTGTAACTAAGGTCGAATCCTTAATTACAGGCTTCGTTTTGCAAATATTTTAGTCTAATAATAAAAAAGTCACCAAAAAAATTAAAAAGTCAGTAACTTATACCAAAAATATAAAGATTTGTTTTTTTCTCTATTTTTTACACATATTTTCGTAAAAAATCAAAAATTCATTTCAATCATACTAATTTTTTTACCTCATATTTTAATTAAAAAACAAAAAAATATAAATATAACATATTCCCAAACGAGGCCTATAGTCTATAAAAAGCCAAAAATTCAACTTCCAATAATTTTTAACAAATGTTAAATTACCAAGGTTGACAAACTCGATTTTTAATAAATCAGATGGACACACAGCATGTTGCATAGAAATATCTCCCACCTAAAAATTGTCTTCGAGAAGTTATTTGTTGAGTCTGTCTTATTATCTGTTCGTGTGGTCACCAAATAATAAGAGAACACATTATTATTTTGTATAAAAATAAAGAAACAAAATGGTAATATAGCCGTCTCTTACACGAAGGACACCTCACGTGTACTATAATTCAAACCAATAAATTCTCTTTAACCTGGGCACTTGGTATAGCAGGAGTTATGTAAAACCTATGGTGTAAGGTTTTAGATTCAATTTTTATAAAAAATAACTTAACTCTTTGTGAAAGTCTATTGATCTCCCATTATGATGGTTATATCGGGTTTGGACTAATTGATTTATTGACTGTTAAGCTTTGTTAACAATATAATTATTGCGGACTAGTGATATATTTTATAGTTTTGCAACAGAGCTCTAATTAGAGTTGCTCCAAAACAGCTATAATGAAATAAACCTTCTCGTATAATCCTGTTGATCAAGTCTGCGCTCCTTTGTATGTCGTTACTTTATCACCTGAAAACACAAACGTGAGCTAGCCGGTGGGTGTGTGCCGGTGGGTGTGTGCCGGAAACCTCTCCGATGCCTAAGTCAGTAAGCTTGACAAATAGACAAAGGTTCTGTGTATTCAGAAAGCAAAGTTATGTGTTACCTCTCCAAAGGTGATGTTTGTGAGCTTTTATAGGTTTTGTGTGGTACAATCCTAGTAGGACTTCTACTCCTCCACTCAGAGTCCTCCTAGGATTCATACTTCTGAAAGATAATGCTTATCCTTCAACACCCCCCTCACTGCGTAAACCAAGTGAGATGGTTTTTACCTTGGCCGAACTCCAACATGACCGAAGTAATCATAGCTATGCTGAGCCGCAGAGTAGGCCGAACTATCATTAGTCCGGTTCTTCCTTTCGCTACACCTTATCTCGGTTCTCTCATGCACAAACCATGGTGTGTTTAGACCGAGCTACCGAGTAGCAAAGTTCTGACCGTTCTAACCAAAATATGCCATGACCGGACTAACTCTGAGACCGGCCTAACTCTAAGTCGCTTCCGGACCTGAGTAACATTACATTTATCTCGGGCCGGAGTAATTTTGTACCTCTCTTGGGCCGGAGTAACTTTACGGCCTTTTTACTCAGCCCTTCGTATTGTGGGCCATAATGACCATCTCCCAGCTCGGCCAAATTTTCACAAAAATTATCCTCTCAATTGCCCCTTAATTCCATCTGCTTAGCATGATAGGGATTACCTTTCTATCAGCCGAGATGAAGTTTTTAAGCCTTTCCAGCCGAGCTAAAAAAACCCTTTAGCCTTTCCAGCCGAGCTAAAACTCTTAAGCATTCCAGCCGAGCTAATTTTACACCAGGCTCTGCTTGTCCGGTCAAAACGTCTCTTCAATCACAGCAACTGAATCGTTTCTCCTTCCTAGGACACGTGGCACGTACTGATTGACTGAGGACGGTTGTCACGCCGTCTTCGTACTTCGTGAAATTTGAATAGTCCCGCCTTTTCACTTTCGTCCTTTTCACAAAACAATCTCGTCATCTTTGGATTCACTACTGCATTTCTTATTTCCCTCATTCTCTCTTTCAAGCTCCATTGCTCTCCAACTTTTGTAACTGTGAAACTTGCTTCGTGTTCTTTTTTTACCGCCTTTGCTTTCATCTCCAGGTCTTCTACTTCAATCTGGTAAGCAAATCCATCTTTCTTGCTCTATTTGTTTTCGTATTTGTTTAATCCATATTTTGTTTTGTGTGTTTTTTGCAAACATTTTTTCTGTTTAGCCTTGCTCTGTACTTTTATGGAAAAAACTTAACCATAGAACACATGAGTATATGAAATATCCTGTAGAAAACTAGTTTTTTGATCCAAAATCATGATGCAACCGTACTAGGACACTGTTTAAGCTAGGTAAAAGTCTAGTTTAGCTTACAACCGGACTTAACTCTTTATGTTTACACCAGTAGCTTTGAATAAGTCAAACCACTCCTTAAAAAACCTTAGCCGAGGTAACAAACTGAACTAAGTTTGCACTTAGCATACTGAGATACCTGATTTCCAATCGGTCTTAGGCCTTTGGGGCTATACCAGCTTTCTTAATTTTTTAGACCGAACTCAGAAAGCTGCCCCTAGACGATCAACCGGTCTAACAAAATTGTTTCCATAACCGATATATCGAGAAGCTTGCCAAGGCCGAGCTAATAAAGCACTGCTCAAACCGAGCTACCTATCACCTTGCAGAAGCCGAGATAGAACCTGTAGTATCCACAAAGCTGAAGTAGGACTTTTTTATCTTGTTTTCAATTTGTAGCACAACCCAATGAACTATGCTTAACACCTTTGTTCTTCACTTTGTAGACTTAGGTCGCCCAGGCACTCCTCTGCGTGCGTAACCGAGCTACTGAGCACAATTTTTGTACCGATCTAATTTATACATAATTTATACAATAATGGCCGGCCACCAATTTATACAATAAATGGGGAAGTATAGGTATCTAGTAAATACTCCGGGCGGCCTAGCCGAATTCAGAAAAGACTACAATATACCCGATGACGTCCACCTGATTTTAGCCAAAAAAGATGTCATACCTTGGGGCAATGAAGGCTTTGTCCCGTTCACCCTTTTGTCCATAATAGAAACCGGACTACGATTTCCAGTCCAACCCTTAATTTGTGAGTTTCTTAGGCAAACCAGACTATGCCCAACCCAACTATCCACCAACTCCTACCGTATCATAATGGGAATAGCCGAACTAAACCGCCAAGCCGGTTTCAACCTCGGTCTGGCCGAAATCTTCCACCAATACTCCATTGGTTCAAAAGAAGATAGGTGGGTCTACTATTTAAGAATACTTCGTCGCCGAGAGAAGATAATAAAATATACACCGGATAAAGACTTAAACGATGACGATTTTTTCTGGGTGTCTGGGAACTTTGAGGATCATCAAGCCCAGATTCCTGGCAGACGTATAAACTGAAAAAAATGAGAACCCGGTATATTTTACTTCGGCTTTCTCCAGTGCTTTACTATATTTTAGTTTTTCAATCTTTCAGCCGAACTAACAGTTGTCTTTTTTCACAGATTCTGCCCACCTCCATTCTCTATATAGCTACCCAGACCTAGCGACCTTGCGCGCCGCACTATGGTATCCAGAACGTAGTTGGGCCAAGCTGCTAAAGTTCGAGCCGACCTATAGATACAGCGGTCGTCGAAAAGCGAGGGTAACCGACTCTCTGCTAGAGGAGGCCCCAGAACCGGACCCAACCTTGCCAGAAATCAGATTAATCCCACTGACCGCTGAAGAAGAAATGGCTAAAAGGAACAGAGTAAGGGCGCTTCTAACCGAAACTAACAGACTCGAGGTACCACAAACCGGTCAAACGATTGAGACCGAGGTAGCCCTTCCATCCCAGTAGCCATCTTCATCTCGGGAGAACAAGCGTGCCCGGACAAGCCAAACCGAGCAACGCCTAGTCGACGAAGACGAGTCCATCCTTCCACCAAGCCTTCAACCCAGCCTTCAACCGGAGCAATCTGACTGAGCTGACTCCTCCAAATGGGCTCCAATTCTCACCTTTCAAAACCGAAGTATCCAGGAAACTGACTCGGTTGTTGTTGAGAAGGATCACTTGATGGCTTTCAATCTAGCCAAGAGTGTTTGCCTTCCAAAAGATATGGAGCACCACAACAAGCAACTAAACACCGAGCTGAAGGCCATCCGGTCATCAACAAAATCAATGATCCTGGTAGGTGGCTCTCTGTTTTCTTTGTCTAACTTTTTCCCAACTGTTAGTCCGACTAAAGAGAGTTATTATTTTGCAGGCCATTTAGAAGAACAACATTGCACATAGGAAAGTGCTGGAGCTCCGGAAAACAACGAGACAGGCAATGGCGGAAGTCGAAGTCAAGACTGACGAACTAACACGCTCTCAACAAAGGATGGCTGAGCTGGAGGCCGAGGTAACACGTCTAACCGAACTAGTTGCCCCGGCTGACAGTGATAAACGGCGAGCTGTTACCGAAGTGAAAGACAAATATTTGTGGGAGATGGCACAGCTTGAGGGCGCTAAAGACGCCGAAATAACAGTTCTGAAGAAGAAGGCTGAGGACGCCATGGTGAAGGGTTTCAAGGATGGTGAGGCTGCGTACATCCAACAGTGTGAAGCTGCGAAGGACTTGTTCTTCAAATGCGGCTGGAGGGGTGCTGTGGAGCAGCTCGGTTGCGGGCCTGACACCGATGTCTACAATGCTCTGCAGTATTTCATTCCAGCCTCACTGGCGGAGTATGCTGCTGACCTCCAGAAACAATTTCTTGATGCGTCTGACGATGAAGAAGAAGATGAAACTGAGACTCCGGTTGTCAACGCGGTTGTCAACGATCAATTAGCTTGGTTGGAGCCAGTAGTTGAAGACTTGACGACTGAAAATGTGCTTCCAACAGAGACCATGCTTCCAACTGAGACAGTTCGTCCCTCTGAAACCGGAGTCGGTGTTGAAATTGAAGCCGATCTCGATGATCTTTTTGACTAATTTTGTATTTTTCTTTTTCTTTTGTTTACTTCGACTTGTAACCGGGCTAGGAGCCCCTCCCTTGTAATCTTTCTGATAAATGAAAAATTCCTTTTTGTTTTGAACTCTTATTTCAGTTTAACTGTATGTTTGTACTTGCAATGACTTTTCCTTGCTCTATTCACTCCAAACTGTTATCTCAGTTTAATTTCCTGTTTGGCTTGCTATCTAATAGTATTGTAGCCGAGATACTTCAATCTGGTTTCAGCTGAGTAATCTGACTGTGCATTCCAGCCAACCACTCTTTAGCCGATGTAATTATTTTGGCTAAAGAGTACTAAGAGTTGGTTTAATCCAGCCAACCATTCTTTAGCCTTAAACTTACTTCGGCTGAAGAGTAATATGAGTTGGTTTAATCCAGTCAACCACTCTTTAGCCGATGTACTTGCTTCGGCTAAAGAGTACTAAGGGTTGGTTTATTCCAGCCAACCTCTAAGTTAGTTTTCCAGCTTACTCAGAATAAAATGTTTGGTTATTCTGACCAAACGTCCTGCAGCCTGGATCCTTATCCTGGGCTTAGGAGGGATGTTGGTTTATTCCAGCCAACCTCTAAGTTAGTTTTTCCAGCCAACTTAGAATAAAATGTTTGGTTATTCTGACCAAACGTCATGCAGCCTGGATCCTTATCCTGGGCTTAGAAGGGGTGTTGGTTTATTCCAGCCAACCTCTAAGTTAGTTTTTCCAGCTTACTTAGAATAAAATGTTTGGTTATTCTGACCAAACGTCCTGCAGCCTGGATCCTTATCCTGGGCTTAGGAGGGATGTTGGTTTATTCCAGCCAACCTCTAAGTTAGTTTTTCCAGTTAACTTAGAATAAAATGTTTGGTTATTCCGACCAAACGTCCTGCAGCCTGGATCCTTATCTTGGGCTTAGGATGTGTTGGTTTATTCCAGCCAACCTCTAAGTTAGTTTTTCCAGCTAACTTAGAATAAAATGTTTGGTTATTCCGACCAAACGTCCTGCAGCATGGATCCTTATCCTGAGCTTAGGAGGGGTGTTGGTTTATTCCAGCCAACCTCTAAGTTAGTTTTTTCAGCCAACTTAGAATAAAATGTTTGGTTATTTTGACCAAACGTCCTGTAGCCTGGATCCTTATCCTGGGCTTAGGAGGGGTGTTGGTTTATTCCAGCCAACCTCTAAGTTAGTTTTTCCAGCTAACTTAGAATAAAAACTTCACTAAAGCTAACTTTTACAGAGAACAACTCATGCCGAAAAGAATTGATTGTTTTATTGAGGAAAAAGAAATTACACATGTTTGAAAAGAAGAAAGCTAAAAATAAAATAACTTGAGATTGGCCGTGTTCCATGGCCTAGGGATTGCTTTGCCGTCCTTGTCTTCTAGGTGGTATGCCCCTTTGCCTGCTAACCCAACCACTTTGTAAGGACCTTCCCAATTTGGCCCTAACTTGCCATCTCCTGGTATCAAGGTGTTTCCCATCACTTTGCGATTGTCTTGAATGAACTGTTTTATTGTATTTCTTGGATAACTCTTGTTGATACGAGGCGATGTGAACCAATGCTCTTTCTCTTCTTTCCTCTGCAAGGTCGAGTTCCAGAGTTATGGCTTCGTCATTCAAGTCAGGATCAAAATTTTCGCTTCGAATTGTGGGGAGACCAACTTCCAGTGGGATCACTGCTTCCATGCCATAAGCTAAGGAGAATGGTGTTTCTCCAGTTGATCGTCGTGGTGTAGTACAGTAATCCCATAAAACATGAGGGAGTTCCTCTGCCCACTTGCCTTTGGCTTTTGCTAACCGTTTCTTCAGTCCATCCAATACTATCTTGTTTGATGCTTCTGCCTGACCATTTGCTTGGGGATATGCTAGTGTAGAATTGTAGAACTCTATCTTGTACTCTTCACAAAAGCCTCTGAAGATTCTGCCGTCAAACTGAGTGTCGTTGTCTGAGATTAGGGCTTTTGGTATGCCAAACCGAGTGATGATATTCTGCCAAACAAACTTCTTCACATCTTTTTCCTTGATTGATGCCAATGCTTCTGCTTCCACCCACT
>NW_021024883.1:106459-253242 GCF_004153795.1 Camellia sinensis
TACCTCTCTTGGGCCGGAGTAATCTTTTACCTCTCTTAGGCCGGAGTAATCTTACAGCCTTTTTACCCAGCCCTTCGTGCTTTGGGTCATAATGTCCATCTCATAGCTCGGCCCAATTTTAACCAAAATTGCCCTCTCAGGTTCGAAACCAGATTTTGCTTTGGCACGTGCGCCATCCTCTTCTACCCTGATGTGCTGATGCACTCTCTCCATCAGGGCTTCCATGGTGAGGGGTGGCGTCATGGTGATCGAGTCCCTTAGTCTGTTCCCGACTGGAAGGCCTCTTTTATACTGTGCAATGGCGAGATTGGTGGGGCAGTCTCCAATCTGATTGAATGTCTCCCAGTAGCGACTATTGTAGGATCTAAGGGTCTCTTTATCGCCCATGTCGATAGAGAGTAACTGGTCGATTTCCACCGGGGTTTTAGTGTTTGTTCAGAACCTTGTTACGAACGCCTCTGCCAATTGTGCCCAAGAGGCTATGCTACCCTCTGGAAGTTTCTCAAACCAAGTCAAGCCTAGGTCGCCAAGGCTGGATGGAAAGAGTATGCACATTAAGGCCTCGTTTCGCCTGTATACAGCCATGACCTGGCGAAAGTGGCTCAAGTGTAAGTAGGGATCTGTCTTCCCTTCATATGTAGTGAATTTGGGCTGAAGGAAGCCTGATGGTAGGGGCGCGTTTTCAATCGCTAGAACAAATGGCGAAGTCTGCAGTCTTGCTAATGCTTTGTCCGTTGGTTCGTAGGCAAGGCGCGGAATTGGCATTCCAACCTCGACGCTTCCATGCGTCCGAGGAGCCAACCGCTGTAAGGCAGAAACTCTGTGTGGATCCCGTGACTTGGCATCCTCTTTGCATCGTGCCTTTTCTTTGAGCACGGTTCGTAAGTCGGATGATCTGGGTAACTCTGTTTGTCTAGATCTAGTTTGGTGCGTATGTGAGGGCCAATACGTGCTTCCTTCAGTGTATGATCTTTCAGATCTCGTCCTCTCAGACCTAGAGTGACGAGTTTTGGAAGACCTGGATTGAGTATCGCCTGTCCTGAGGCTTCTGCTCTCTCCTTGCGAGGGTGTGGTATTCCTACTACGATTTTCTGAGTGGTGAGGAGGCATCTTGTTTTTGCGCCCCTCTCCTGTCGCCACTTCTCTTCTTTTCATCTGGCGCTTTAAGGCCTCCATGTCCGCCGCCATCTTCCTTATTAATTCATCTTGCTCCTTCACGCGGTCTTCTAGAGCTTGAGGATCAATCCTCCGTTTTCGCCTGTCAGGACTTTGCGAACGAGATTGACGGGGGCTGTGAGTCCGTCTTCCCCTAGTATCTCTCCTGGGGTTATGTTGTTGGGGCTCCAAATCTGCCATGGGAGGGATAGAAGGTAATCCTTCACGCCTTGCTCCCCCATTTGGAGTTTGCCCGTCGATGGCGGAATGTGGCAATTCTTCAATGTGCGCCATTGTTTGTAAAGAGGAGAAGCTTTAGTCAAGAGGTTTTGTTCTGTCTGCAATTCCCACAGACGGCGCCAATTGTACGGGAAAGAAATAAACCTTCTCGTATAATCCTGTTGATCAAGTCTGCGCTCCTCTGTACGTCGTCGCTTTATCACCTGAAAACACAAACGTGAGCTAGCCAGCGGGTGTGTGCCGGAAACCTCACCGATGCCTGAGTCAGTAAGCTTGACAAATAGACAAAGGCTCTGTGTATTCAGAAAGCAAAGTTATGTGTTACCTCTCCAAAGGTGATGTTTATGAGCTTTTATAGGTTTTGTGTGGCACAATCCTAGTAGAACTTCTACTCCTCCACGCAGAGTCCTCCTAGGATTCATACTTCTGAAAGATAATGCTTATCCTTCAACACCCCCCTCACTGCGTAAACCAAGTGAGATGGTTTTTACCTTGACCGAACTCCAACATGACCGAAGTAATCATGGCTATGCTGAGCCGCAGAGTAGGCCGAACTATCATTAGTCCGGTTCTTCCTTTCGCTACACCTTATCTCGGTTCTCTCATGCATGAACCATGGTATGTTTAGACCGAGCTACCGAGTAGCAAGGTTCTGACCGTTCTAACCACAATATGCCATGACCAGACTAACTCTGAGACCGGCCTAACTCTAAGTCGCTTCCGGACCGGAGTAACATTACATTTATCTCGGGCCAGAGTAATTTTGTACCTCTCTTGGGCCGGAGTAACTTTACGGCCTTTTTACTCAGCCCTTCATATTGTGGGCCATAATGACCATCTCCCAGCTCGGCCTAATTTTCACAAAAATTACCCTCTCAAAAAATAACTTAACTCTTTGTGAAAGTCTATTGATCTCCCATTATGATGGTTATATCGGGTTTGGACTAGTTGATTTATTGACTGTTAAGCTTTGTTAACAATATAATTATTGCGGACTAGTGATATATTTTATAGTTTTGCAACAGAGCTCTAATTAGAGTTGCTCCAAAACAGCTCTAATGAGCTGGCACCACATATAAAATTAAAAAAAAAATAAAATAGTGAGATAAAAGACAAAACATGAGGGAAAAAAAGACAAATTAATACTCCATTCGAGTTCTCTTTTTAGAAGTCTCACTTATTTTTCTATATTTTATGATGAAAATAATTATTATATTTGTAATTACTCTCCTATCCATCTAAATAAATAAATCAATTCTCTTTCAATTCATTATTTCATTCCAAATTTTTCTCCATCCTTTTATTTATTTTTTTAATTTAATTTAAATTAAATTAAATTAAATTTATTTATTTTGAATTGCAACTGCTTTAGTCTCCGTTTGGCAAGAGCTAAATGGGGCTTTTTTGTATTTATTTATTTTTAATTTAAATTAAATTAAATTAAATTTATTTATTTTGAATTGCAACTGCTTTAGCCTCCGTTTGGCAAGAGCTAAATGGGGCTTTTTTGGCTATTTTAGCCACAAAAGACAAAATAGGCTATTTTAGCCACAAAAAACAAAACATCACATCCAACCCATAATCATTACATTCTTCTCTCACAAAAAAAGCCAAAAAAACCAAAAAGCCAAAAAGCCCTTCCCAAACCAAACTTTTTAGCCCAGGCTAAAATAGCCAAAAAAGTCAAAAAGCCAAAAAACCAACCCACTTCCCAAACGGAGGCTTGTCTGAAATTGTAGTACAAATCATAATTAAAGAATAAAAGTAAGAACAGACCCAAGAACCAATAATATAAGTGGTAGAAAATAGATATCTAACTAAAGTGTAGTGGCATTCAAGTCAATGAGATTTTGATTTTTTAAATTTAATGACGTGGTGCTCTATCAAAACATTTGAGCCTCTGTTTGGCAACTTGGTTTTCAGGCTTTTTTGACTATTTTAGTCACAAAAAACAAAATAGGCTATTTTAGCCATAACAAACAAAACATCACATCCAACCTATAATCATTACATTCTTCTCTCACAAAAAAAGTCAAAAAAGCCAAAAAGCCAAAAAGCCCTTCCCAAACCAAGTTTTTTAGCCCAGGCTAAAATAGCCAAAAAAGCCAAAAAGCCAAAAAGCCAACCTACTTCCCAAACCAAGCCTGAGGCAGTTTTTTATCTCATATTTTTTTTAATTATTAGTTAATTATATTTTTTTACATATTATTAGATTTAGAAAATAAATTTAAAAATAGATTTCTATATCATTTTCCGTACTAAAATTAAAAAAGAATAATATTGCGAACAATAATACTACAAATTGAAAATAAATATCCAAAAAAAGTAGCTTTAAAATATATTTATAAATTACAATCATTCTAAATAGAACCTATGTCACACAAACTTTAATTAAATATACTTATTTAGGAATAAATTTCTAGACATTTTTTTCATGGCTCATACATACACACACACACCTATCTATATCTCTCTCTCTCTCTCTCTCTCTCTCAATCTTCTAAACCCTCAACTGACCCACCCTCAAAGCTTAATCCCATTGTCCTCCTCTCCCTCTTCCCATCACCACCGATCTCAGATTGATGGGACGCCGTGAAGAAGACTCCACCGACACCAAACTCGCCTTTGCCGATCTCTTCATTGCCGCTGTCTGGTTCATCTCTGGTTATTTCTCCAATCAGATTTGCCGTTGTTGTTGTTGTTGTAGACCTCTGTTGTTGTAGTAGATCTCCAGTTTTCTTTGGTTGAATTTTTATCATTTTTTTTCTTCAAAAAATAAAAATTTGATTCACAAAAATAAATACCAAAATAATATTTTAAAATTTTTAAAAATCTTTCCGAAAAACGGTTTATTACATAAATTCTCTCCAATGTATACGTTCCATTACACCTTAATTGTCAATATTTAATTATTCTACCTTGGTTCTCAAAATATGCACGATATCAATCTGTTCAAAATCAATAAAAGGTGGAAAAGAATTCTCAGAATTTTATGGGAAAAATATGTAACACAAAAATACGTTTCAAAAATGTATTTTTTTTCCATATACACCATTGTTACGCATTTTTATACTAAATATTATGTGATTTTTTGGTAAAGTTATATTAATTTGTGATTCAGAAATGATGTTAAGCATTTTGTATTACATGTCATTTTATCCAAATATATTTTAAGGTAATGTTACACATTTTTTTTTTTAATTTTACCAAAAAATATGTAATATTTACCATAAAAATAATTAAAAAAAAAAAGCGTAATATGCACCACAAAAATATGTAACATGTATCATGGAATTTCCATTTTGAACAACATGTACTAAAGTGTAACTTATAGCATACTTTGGAAAACAAAAATGAAAAATTAAAGATTGAAAACGAAAATGTAACATTTTTTTTTTTTTTTGAACGGCGAAAACGAAAATGTAACATAATGTTGTATATTTTGAGGACTATTAGTATAATTAATCCAAAGACAAAACTATACGACAATAATGAATGTCTTTTAATTTTAAATTTTTTTCTAAATTAATTTTAAATTTTGGAAATGATTGAAATGTTATTTAAAATCATCTTCATTCAGGACATGAACGAGGAGGAGGAGGGAAGTGAATCTAAAGATGATAATAGCCCAGTGAGAAGTCCCAGTTCAGAAATTCATACAGAGAAATGAAATTTTACTTTCTTGTTAAATTAAAATTTTCCATTTTCAAATTGTTAGTATAACATCCTGTTGTATTTCTAGTATAATAATGACAACTGTTTGTTTTGCCCTGCTCTTGAAAAAATTCCCAAGCTGTTCAACCTTATTGGTGTCTCTTGTTCTTGAAAAGCAGTTTTAAATTTATAAGGAAATGTGGAAACATTTATCAGAAAATGTTTATTTATTTATATTTTCTAGCATTTGGTACAGCAGAAAACATTTCCCCAATTAAAATCTTATCAACGCCATTGCATAACCACCACTATAAAGTCACAACAAAACATAGAAAATGCTTTTTACTGAAACAAACAAAACGTTCATAAAAAATTAAATTTTATAACATTCGTAGTGGATGTTTGAAAAGTTGCTATTTTAGTAAACTATTTTAATTTTTAACTATTTTAGGAAGTTAAAATTTTTGTATTTGGAAAGCTAGTTGAATTTTTTTATAGTTAGATGTAATTTTTGTTAGAGAAAAAGTGAAATGATTATGGATTTGATGTGACCTTTTGTCTTATTGACTATTTTAGCCTATTTTGTCTTTTAGTGTTATTTAAGCCAAAAAAGCTTCTTCCCAAACACCCCTGATGCTCCTGCCGCGAGTGAAGTGTTTCAGAAAGCTATTGGCATAATTCCACATAGAGACCCCCAAAAAAAACACAAAAAAATATGTTGAAAATACTAAGCAAGTTTTGGGATGGCAATTTGAACCCGGCCTGACTGGAACCCATCCCGTCTCATCCCCCTAAGAAGTCGAACCAGAATTGGATCCCGATCTCACCGATAAACGATTCGAACAAGGAGAATCCTCATCTGGTCAACGCCGCTCCGGCGAAGATTGAGTCAATCGATGTGTCCCTGGCGGAGGAGCTGAGCGCGATCCGCCAGAAGATCGAACGGCTGAGATTGGACAGAGAGAAGACGGAGAAGATGCTGAGACAGAGGGATTTGGTGATGGAGACGAATTTGAAGGAGATGGTGAACAGAGGTGAGGTCCAGAAGCTTCTTGAGATCGAGGTCGATAGGTTGTTTCGGCTGAAGGAACTCAAATCTTCGTGTATGGTAAGAAAATGTCTGTTTGGTTACTCGGAAAATGCAAATTCTGCTGAACTGAGCTTCTTGTTTTTTGCTACTTGATTTTCCTGCGATTTTCTCAGCTACCAAACGGGAATTAATGATTGATTTATTTGATATACTGTTTCATTTGAGTTATTGTTGACTTGTTTTAACATTTTTTTGATTTTCTTTGGTGAAATATTTGAATCAGAGAATATCTCCGCTTCGATCTCTGAGACAGAAGCAACAGAACTGGGCGATCAAGGAAGACCAATCACAGGCAAGTACAAACGCTATTCAAAATCATTTTCTTTGGTTGAATTTTTATCATTTTTTTTCTTCAAAAAAATAAAATTTTGATTCACAAAAATAAATACCAAAATAATATTTTAAAAATCTTTCCGAAAAACGGTTTATTACATAAATTCTCTCCAAAGTATACGTTCCATTACACCTTAATTGTCAATATTTAATTATTCTACCTTGGTTCTCAAAATATGCACGATATCAATCTGTTCAAAATCAATAAAAGGTGGAAAAGAATTCTCAGAATTTTATGGGAAAAATATGTAACACAAAAATACGTTTCAAAAATGTATTTTTTTTCCATATACACCATTGTTACGCATTTTTATACTAAATATTATGTGATTTTTTGGTAAAGTTATATTAATTTGTGATTCAGAAATGATGTTAAGCATTTTGTATTACATGTCATTTTATCCAAATATATTTTAAGGTAATGTTACACATTTTTTTTTTTAATTTTACCAAAAAATATGTAATATTTACCATAAAAATAATAATAAAAAAAAAGCGTAATATGCACCACAAAAATATGTAACATGTATCATGGAATTTCCATTTTGAACAACATGTACTAAAGTGTAACTTATAGCATACTTTGGAAAACAAAAATGAAAAATTAAAGATTGAAAACGAAAATGTAACTTTTTTTTTTTTTTTTTGAACGGCGAAGAAAAAGATCTTTATTGAAGAAACATACATAGTATGACAAAAACATCAATAAAGAGGAACTAAAAGCTACACACAAGCTTCAAGCTC
Source organism: Camellia sinensis (assembly GCF_004153795.1). Taxonomy (NCBI): domain Eukaryota; kingdom Viridiplantae; phylum Streptophyta; class Magnoliopsida; order Ericales; family Theaceae; genus Camellia; species Camellia sinensis. The sequence continues at coordinate 113,676 of NW_021024883.1, forward strand.
CAGTTGGCAGAAACCAACAAGAAAAGAGATCTAATATGAACAAGTGCCGCACCTAACTATGCAAATCATGTGCATTGCCTTTTGTATTTACCCTTAAAATATATATTTTTAAAAATCATTCATTCATTCTTTGCGTGATTTTCTCTCTTTCGGCGTTCTTCGTTAAGTTATGAATCAAGCTGTATATGACTGTATATCCATTGTTAATATTAATTAGTATAATCACTAAAGTAGAATTTATCAATTTCCATAAGCATGGTCAAGAGTCTTTTAAACAATATCCTGTTAATTAACTATGCTCCCATACGAATTTTCTCATATCCCATTCAATTAGCACATTACATTATATACGTTTCGCTATAGAGGCACAAAATTAAATTATAAAATGTATTACAGAATAGAGAAAAAGTGATTGGATCCTTGTTTGAGGACTAGATCCAAGTTCTATCAGGCTTCTTTCAAATTTAAATTTGAATTTGATAGAATTGAGGGATTTGTAAAGTCTATCATAAGTCATATTCCGATAATAACAACTGTTCATTTTATAAGTCTTTTTATGTATATCATTCATAAAAAAAATTAAATTAATTTAATAATCACCTACAAGACTTTTTGCATTCTAGTGCCACTTTGGGAAATTTATGTGAATAATGTTATATGCATTAATTAGTATACACACTAGTGTACCAACAGATGATGTGACATAATTTTAAAAGTTTTAAGTATTTGTAATTTGTATAATAAATATGGTCATTAATGATATCATTGTTGGAGCAATCTTCTGTGTAAATAAAATAACTAGAAATAAACTCAAACAAAATAAATAAATAACATACCGGATTTATTTTGTCGAACCAAATAAAATTACAAGACCAAGTCGAGTGTGTGACACTCTGTCCTTAAGACAGATTCGCCCCGCTACGGTACTTACGGTTGAGTGGCGTCTATCTCCCAGGATACAATGATCTTCACAAATTGTAGTAGTACTCCAAACAATTTGTTCGGCGAACCAAACCTTGTGTTCTTACTCTCTGAATTTTGTTCTAAAACTAAAATGAAGAATAATGCACAAATAAAATCTGGACAGCAATTTAGACAATCTACAGACTGATTTTTCGGACCAAAAATGCTGCTGGAATGATGGTATTTATAGGCACAAAATTCTGTCCCAACAGGTGTGTAAACTGCCAAACAGATATGAAACTGTTATAGGACAGATACAAATTGGGAACTGGACAGATCTGCAACTGTGCAGATTTCAATTTTCCGAAGAATTTTTTCTGGATGTTTTTTATTCCCCCACATCTGCTGGAACAAGTCTTGTATTAATAGACCCGAACAGGTACATAAAAAGGTGAACAGATGATATTTGAAATGAACAGATGTCTTTCAAATTTCAAACGATTTGCAACTGTTTCAATATATTTCAAGCCGTTGTACAGGAACAGTTATACATCTTTCAAACAATTTGAAGAAGTAGTCAAAGGAGACTAAATTCTAAAGTGTTTGAAATATAAATATTATTAAACTATTAGACTAGATAATCAAAATAAAGCCAATAGTATAATAGATTTAATAAAACCTGTTTGGAATATAAATATTAATCTATTTGACAAACTTTAAGAAACTACTTTAGGAATCCAAAAATTTGAATTTAGATTTAAATTAAATTCCCACACTAATTTCTTATTGAAAAAATTCAAAAGAATTTTATTAAGAAATTAATGTTAAACTTGAAAACGATGTCAACTTCCCATTCACTCATAAATGGTTTTGACATTCCATATTCACCGTGTGACTTGCCACGCGGCAAGGAACACTTCACCTCGTCGAACCCACCCTAAACGTTGTTTGGGGTCCACCCAAATTGGGTTAAAAAATATGCCTATATAAAACCATTTTTTCCAACAATCATAACACTAGTTAGTACACTGGTGTGTACACTAATTGGTACATGTAGCACCACCGAATTTATTTAGCCACCAAACCCTTTAACACCCTTGACAAACCCCAAACCGAGGCTAACATGGTATTCCAAAGTACATTTAAAAGAAGTAAGAAAGAACTTGAAGAAGATTGATTCAACTATGTGATTTGCTTGTCCTTTTGAGTATACATGCAATAACTAACAATAATATTTTCTTGAAAAATATCCACAAACATAAGATATGTACAGAATGTGATAATAATATTTTTAAAAAATTAAAAACACAAGTCATTGAAATGGACATTTCTTCTCAGAATGATTAGTCTCAAAACTGTCACATCTTTATGTTAGGTATTATTTGTTTTTGTGTTAACATCTAACCACACAATTAACAAAGATCATTCTTCTGAATTATATCTAGGAAGAAAATCGGTATGCTGAGATGATTCTGTTGATATTTACAGCTGCACGACCAATATTAGTACCTGAATCATCTACGGGAAGGCACTCTCATACCAAAGTCAATAAAAACTCATAATAGACTCAATACATAAATAACTTGAATGTACAAATTCACATGTATCTATTACCTTGACAGTCCTAGAAATGTTTTTCTTGTCTTAAACACATTTCATCTAAGATTCTTCTCCCTGGTTGAGTCAGGGTAAACATCTCTAAAGAGCCCTAACTACACCTACGTAGGACTCATTCATCCACAATGACTCAACTTCCTTACCTTAAACATAAAGTGCCATTTTGGAACTCAAGTAAAAAGTCACGTTTTTTATCCAAAGGGAAAAAAGCTGGCAGCCAAAAACGCAACAAAATTCATTTGGAGAGTCATGAAAACGCAAGTGGTAAAATTATAAATTGGGGCCTATGACAAAAATTTAAAAAAATAAATTTCTTATGTTGAGTAAGAGTATTTTGGTCATTTTAATTTGATTTGACACCATAAACAAATGTTAAACTAAAAAGCCAAAAGTCAGTTTTTTACCAATTTTCCAAATCATTTTTCAAAAAGCTAAATTTTTTTATAAAAAGTCAAAAATTAACTTTTTACCAACTTCCCAAAATATAAGTTTCACATGTTTGTATAGCACTACATATATTAATGTCAAGAATATAAGTTTCACTAGTATCTTCTTGAGATAAGTCAGAGATGGTTTTATAAGATCATCTCTGTCCCATGTGGTGGAATTCAAATTAGAAGCCATAATGTAGAATTCGAATCAGGATGCACCAAATCCCAGTGCAGATTGCAGTTTGGTCGTGCATGCGTGGTGGTCCAGGTGGGGTATAATACATATATTAATCATGTCGTGATTATTATAATTTTTTATCCAAGTTTTATTTAAGTTAAATTGTATTTTTTACCCATTAATTTTTTATTTAAATTTTACTTTCATCCTTCGTTTTCATTGACTAAAATTTCCTAAAATTTATCATTGTAAATTTAAAAAATATATATAATTCAACTACAAATCAAAATTATGAGTATTAAATAATCATTCCATAAATACAAAACACATCTAAAAAATCTCAAAAAAAAAAAAAATTATTATCAGAACAAGGAATGAATAAGTAAAAAAAAATTGCCATGACTTATAAATATAACTCCACCCAATTGAACTTAGTGACAATTATTCCTAAAAGGTATATGGGTCAAACAAACCACATACCGGAGAAAGAATTTTGCCACGTTAGATCATCTCCAATGGTGAATTAAACTTGTTATCAGATTCAAATTTTAGTGAAAAAAGTACTTTTTGGTGCTCCAACCGTTTCACCAAATTGATATTAAAATGAAAATTCAAAAAAACAAAATCATCAAACTGAGAATAAGGTACTGATTTTACCAAATTACTATTCCTGACCGTTAAAGCAGAAAAGCTTGAGAATTTTACACATGATGGTCGACCACCCGGTTGACTAACCGGTCGACCAGTGCATGCAAACATTGGCCTGTGAACTAGTTCAAACAGTTCAAATAGATAGGTTCAAACAGTTCAAAAAGGTTAAAAAAAATTGACTTTACTGGTTGACCAACCGGTCGACCCACCAGTTGACCCACGAAATTTTGATGCACCATTGGAGCAACTGATATCAAATTCAGAAAATGAATCATTTTTTTGGTGAAAAAAAAATTCACCGTTGGAGATGCTCTTACCGAGCAAAAGATCAAATCAAACGATCCAAGATCATCAAAGTACAATCTTTTGCAGCCATGGCTTCGTTTGAGAAGTTGCTATTTTAGTAGGCTATTTTAGTTTTTAGCTATTTTAGTAGGCTAAAATTTTTGTGTTTGGGAAGATGATTGGATTTTTTTGTGATTGGATGTGATGTTTGTGAGAAAAAAAGTGAAATGATTATGGGTTTAATGTGATATTTTGTCTTATTAACTATTTTAGACTATTTTATCTTTTTGTGAATTTTAATTTAAACTACGCTATTTTTTTTTTGTTGCCAAACACTATTGGATCTGATGGTCAAGAAGTTTTTTACCTTTTTTGGGCTAAGATATTTGGAGTACCTTTAGAAGTGCACAACACGTGATCAACACTCAACCACACTTAATCCTATGCATTTAATTAGAAATCAGCTAAGTTTGAATGAAAAATCAGCTACGTTTGAATGAAAGAGTCTCATTAATTATGCAAAACGTTTAAAAATACAAATACTAACCACAGAAATGGACAAAAAAAATAATGAATAAACAATAAATGTATAATCAAACACAAAACGAGACATAGATATCTCACAAGGGTCTCATCTCTTATGAGACATTTATATTTGATCTATGTTCTAAACATTGCTGATGAACAAAATATTTCTAGTGGGCCTGATAAGAAATTCATTCATGGGTTTTCTCAATTTTATATTTGATTTTTGTATTCTTAGATTTAGTATTGTTTATTAATAACACAATAAACCTAGAGAAAGGGAATATATATATATACAAAAATAAATAAGTACATTGATGGACAAAAATTTGCAAGGTCTTAAATTTTATAAAATCTTAATAAATTTTTAGTTTCGGCATTCTTAGTCATAGTGTTTAATAATGCCATAAATCTAAAAAAAATAAAAGCTAAGCACAACACTAGATACAAAAATAAATAAATATATATATATATATAATAATAAAATAAATATAATAATAAATAAAAATAAAAAATCAATGTGGTCAGACTAATAAATTTTATAAAAATATCTTAACTTATTGTTTGATTATGCAATAAGCATAAAAACCCAAAAAACTTAATTAGGGCTAAAAATGAGCATAATTGAACTGAATAATAGGTAGGTTATTTGAGCTTGGTTTGATAACAAGTTTAAAATTATATTCAAATTTGTCTAGATTATATAATGAGCTAAATACAAATTGAGCTCGAATAGCTTAATCTTTTATAGTACGTATAGGCTTATTGAGTTGAATAATAAGTTATTCAAACTTGGATTGAAAACTTCACAATTTTAAAATTGTGTCCATATTTAGTTTATTTACGTAACGAGTTAATCTCGAACGAATTTTTAACGGATCAAATACGAATCAAACATGAATAGTTTGGTTCGTTTAACACTCCTAAACTTAACATAAAACTCCGAAAAATGCTATTGATCCCAAATGTTTTACCGAATATTTTAACGAATGTCCACATGTGTGTGAGAGCATAAAATGCTAAAAACTCCAAATATTTTACTAAATATTCTACCAAATGTCACACCATGTCCGTTTCATGTGGATCCCACATCAATGTGATATATGATAGAATATTTGGTAAAACATTTGATGTCTCTAACATTATTATAAAGAATGATGATATATGCATCAATTAGTGTGCTAATTAGTATATCAATGGATGATATGACATAATATAAGAGGTTTTTGGTATTTGTAAGTCATATAATGAATATGGTCAATAATAATATCATAATTAATATTAATACACTAATTAATATATTAATTGATATATATATATAATACTACTGTATTATAAAACTCCATAATAAATAAATAAAACATTTGATGTCTCTAACATTATTATAAAGAATGATGATATATGCATCAATTAGTGTGCTAATTAGTATATCAGTGGATGATATGACATAATATAAGAGATTTTTGGTATTTGTAAGTCATATAATGAATATGGTCAATAATAATATCATAATTAATATTAATACACTAATTAATATATTAATTAATATATATATATAATACTACTGTATTATAAAACTCCATAATAAATAAATAAATAAATAAAAGCAATGATGAACAAATTTATTTCAAAGTTGGCGAGATTGCGATATTACAGATTAGGATGGAAATTAATTATAAAAGCGTTACAACAAATAAATAAATGATAAATAACACCACTTCACTCTCCCTCTCCCCGTCTCCCTCTCTCTCTCTTAACAGACATCACACATGATTTCATAACATTCCCAATCTCTCTCTTTCTCTCTCTCATCAACTATAATTCACACCTATATGTATATATATGTTGAACTGGTTTTGGGTAGTTTAGAAAGAGAAGATTGTTTGCAGGTTCAGAGGAAGAAGAAGAAGATGATGAAAACATTGTTTCGCGTGTGTTAAGGTTTGGAGTCTTTTCAAAGAAAGAAGTGGTGTTGTCTTTTTTTAATCATTAATTAGAATTGATTTCTATATATGAATTGTTTATTCATCATAATTGACTAATTGAGTTTTAATTGTGTGTATATGTCAATCAATAAAACAGGTAGTGGATAGTGATTGCCCAATTCATTAAGCAAACTTTCTCTCTTCTTATTTTTTCTTATACTTTCTCTCTGTTTCTCGAGAAAGTGAGGGAAAATGGCGGAAAATCCCAAATTGGTGAGCATCAGTTTTATGGGTCTTGTTTAGATTTTTCTTTGACACTGTTTCATTTGACCCTCGATTTTTACAAATTTTTATCAATCGAATAACCGAAATTTTCTCTCTAATTTTCTTTCTCAGGAAAGTTCTGATATTCTGAGCCTGTCTCGCGAAGCTTGTGAATTAGACGAAATGGGTTCCCAGAAAATCTCAGTTTCTGATCAAACAAATAGCTTACAATTCACGAACATCAAATCCGATAGCTTCATGGTAGACGTAGAAAGCTTGTCTCCTCTCACCGATAAGGACATAACTGCAAATTCGAGAATCAAAGTAAGTTTTTGTTCTGTTTTTGTTTTTGTTTTTGTTTATAGTTGTTCTGTTTCTTTGATTGTACTCTGTTTTGTTTTGTCTCAAATTACTCTGAATTTATTTTTCTTTTCAATTTCCAAAAAAGATTGGTACCCATTAAATTTTATTTTAATGACATGTAAAACATTGAGTAATGAAGTTTCCAAAACATCTTCACAATAAATAGAGCTGATGTTCATACAACAAGACATACATTATGTAAAATTTCTATAAATATTTAGATTTATTCTTTTTCAAAATAAAATGTAATTGAAACCATTTATTGAATTTTGCTTCTTTGTTTTTTACTATTGAATGTCTTTTCAATCAATTATCACTTTACCCTTTATTCTCTTGAGTAGTACTAACAAATATACTATACAAAAATTCTTTGCTTTACTTTAAGCCAACATTTTTCAAGTCCAATGAATTGTGAAACTTTATGAAGAATAATCTTTATCTTTCATTTACTTGTGGATATGTATGAATTTACGACGTGTTTGGCTTTGCATAAAAAGTTGCAGAGAAGCTTTTCAAGAAAAGGATCACAACAACGAGGCAGCGAGAAGAAGATTAATTCAAGTAATGCTAACGAGAAAGAAACTAATATTGTTAGTTCAGCTTCGCCAAGAGGTAAAAAAACAAGAGCCATATTCCAAATTCATGATTAATTTAAAATGGGATACGAAATACGAAACATTTTAAGTTCAGATCCTCTGATCTCAAAAAACGCAACGTATATAAAGGGTTATTTTGAGAAGTAAGTTAAAGTTCTTTTAACTTTTTTGAAAAAATTGTATAAAAAAATAGAGAGATGATGTAATCTAAATAGATTAAAAAGTCAAAAAATTGACTTTTAACCAGCTACCTAAAAGAGGCCAAAGTATGAGAAACACAATGTGACGACAACGTCAAGAAGTAAAGCAGAGGACGCCATATCCCCTGTTTTCCAAGCTATTGCTTCCAAAACATATTAAAACTGCCTTTGTCTAGTTTGAGTGTAATTATGTGTGTTAGTTCACTTAATTATCTTCTACCTTACGATAAAATGGTTCCTTAAAAATACGTTTTATGTCACTTTGGTAGTTTAAGTTTCAATTTTGTCAATTTGTTTTCTTAAAAAAGTTTTTCCTCAATTGAGTTCGATTGATCCAATAACATACGGCCGTCAAAATGGTTAATGAAAAATTATAAAATTAACCTATGATTCCTAAAATATGCATTTCGAGTCACTTTTGTAGTTCGAGTTTCAATTTTGTCAATTTTGCCCTTTAAAGCTCTAAAACTATGTTTTATCTTCTTCATCAATGTTTAGAGACCAAAGTGATATGAAACTCATATTTAGAAATTATAAATGTATGTCATTACTATTCTATTAGCCAATTAGACAAACTTTTTCAAATTCAACCAATTTTACTCAAATTATATAATTCAAAGAGAAAATTGACAAAATTAAGATTTGGATGACATGTGACACGGAACACAATTATTTAAGGATCATAAACGTAGTTTATCTTATTATGAAATTTAGCATAAAAGCAAGGCCAAAGTACTATTATGAGGTGGTTGGTGTTTCACTGTTTTATTAGTTCAGATGTGAGACTGATTCGGATAACTTAACAAAACTGATTAAAATGAAGATACCAACAAATAATTAAACATTATTTGTGAGACTGATTGAAATCAAGATTCCAAAAAATAATTTAACATTAATTTAGATCAATAAGCCAAAGCATGTCTGATGTTTATGATCAGAAGTACACGGTATGTCACTACCAACCTTTAACCATCATTTTTATGCAATAATCAATTCATTAGTAAGCTAGTTTCTTATTAACCAGTTCTTTCTGATACAATTAACAGCTACGAATTAATTAATGTATTAACGACATGCTTTTTTAATATTTCTAATCCTTATTCTAAATGCTCGGCACAGTTGGATATACTGCTTAAACAATGAAACAATAAATGATTAAACAAAACAAAGTTGGCGTAAAAAAAGGGTTACCCCATAATCTATTATTAATATTATAATTGTATTATTTGATGAGCTTTGTTGTGGGGTTGATGTTGGTTGAAGAAGATTAGATTAGTATTTATATATAAAGCAATACAAAATAGAGTATAGTTTATATAGTAGCAAATTTAGGGTTTTGAACCTTTAATATAAAAGGACACAAATACAGAGTGTCATTTCTTTCTTTATGTTATTAGTTTTGGAAGCATGTACACTTTGCATTATAGCATATAAATTATGGGAAGCTAACCTATGCAATATACGTATTCCACATGGTAAAATGCAGCTGCTATAGCTAGGGCTAGCATGCCCGAAAAGCCGATGGTGGTGACAGTGGGGACCACAGATCATCCGATGAACCCGCAAGTCCATCATCAAATCACTATCGTGACCGCCAACATCGGCACCACGACTGCTGAAAGTAGGTGGATGACTAGGAGATTCGGTTTCAGGCGATCTCCTCCCTCTTGGACCATCAATCCGAGGAGAATCCTCTTCTTCTTTGCCACCTTGTAAGTTCGCTATCCACTACTTTTAGTCCATGAATTGACTTCTACAAGCGCCTTCGATGCAGCTGCTATAGCAATTTTCATTGCTATAATGCAAAAATTTAACTTTGACATGTCATTTTGACAATTCAACATTAAAGATGCTACCCAATCCAACATATCTCGTTACTCTATCCGTTGCGAAATTTTCTAATCTTTTCGTCCCAATATACTCAAACAATTACACAATGTAGTGAAAATTTCGAAAGACGTGAATCTAAAAATGCAATCATGTGGAGGAAAGTCTGTCAGGACGAAAGGACCCTTAAACTTTTATTTTTTTTTTATTGAAAAAAGGATGTTGTGCCCTTTTTAACTCCGGAAATGGTTGAAACAATTGTGATTCTGATGGGAATTTAAGGATTTACTTTCTCATTTCTGACAGGTCAAGCATGGGAACTATATTATTGATTTACTTCACACTTTCCATGAGCAAACATAGTGGGGATAACAGTGCACTGAATTTGTAGTGGTGACGAACAAAGCTGCCTCTGAATAGCACAAAGAGAAGCAGAGATGAACTATAGCTTTGAAGTTTTAGAGCAGAGAAACATGAAAGAGAGACAGTATGGACATAACATGATTATGGTCTTGAGTCCCTTTTATGGAACAAACTGGTTTCTTTCAATCAGGCTGTTTGGTGACAAAATCATGGTGGATAGCACTATAAAGAAGATGGAACTTTGAGAAAGTGAAAGCAAAACTAAGACTCTGTTTTGATCTTGAATTTGTAGAGAGAAATAAAGATGAAAGAGAAAAGTGAACGAAGTAGAAGCTGAGTGGTGTTAGGAGTATGGGGTTTAGTTGACCCCTATCAAATTCAAAACAACTAACTGAATACATATAATGTATCTAGTTTTTTATTGGATTTCTCATATGATCACATCAAGTTGAATGAAAAGTATGTAAAAATAAAAATTTTATGACAATCTATACTTCTTGTTTACCATTTGAGATTAATTTAATCTTTTTTGTTTACTATTTTGTAGTCAATCTAGTAAGCAAACCAATATATATATACACACACACAAATTCAAGTTTAGTTCTTTGAAATTGAAAAAATAAATAAATAAATTTAAAAATTAAATTGAGTTGACCTAGAACATAGTTTTTAGAATAATTTCACTCAATAGTAGTTGGTCTGCTGGACTTCACCTTGAGGGAGGGAAATATGAATTATCTCATTGAACAAAATTTCTAGAGCCGCCACTAAGTATATATATATTTTAAAATTTCCCCCTTCTCTTTCTTTTTCATCTATAAATCTTCTACAAACCAAAATTCACACGGATAAAAACAAGGGTTATTGGTTAATTTCACCTTCGGCATTTTCATCAAAATTTCACTTTGCTTGCTCCATTTTCAATTGTGACAATTTAAAAAAAAATGGTTAAAGTCAAGGGGTGCTAAATGTAATTAAACCCTAAAAACATTTACAACTTCCATTAGCAGAGCTGCAAATTTGGGCAGATTTTCCCTTGTGGAGGATACAAACTATATGATTTTGAGAAGAAGACAAGCACAGAGAGCACTATAACAAAGAAGGAATCTTCATTTAATATAAGGAAAATTACAAATCAAAAAAATTTGCATTTGCATGGTGGTACAAATTTTTTGCTTGCATGGTAAAAGTCCTTTCTGTGTGTTGTACCAAAAATAATGCCATTGATTTACAATTTCTCCTTTAATGTATGAATGGAAGATATCATAACACATGATGTGTTTTAGTAACTTTTTGTGGTAGTTTGTGTATCTCTCTCTGCACAGCTTTAATGGAGGATCAGAAAGGTACTTCTGCACTCCCATGCCTTTAAATTCAGCTTCTCTTTTTGTATCCAAACCCCAACCCCCCTTTGTTGTATGTGTCTTTCATGTGATAGTACGCAAAAGGTTAGAGCACAACAATGAGACATAAGCAGATAATAAAGTTCATCCATGTGCAAGGCACTTTTCAAGGTCTTGTGTCTCTCCGATAGAAAATATGGGTTGTTGAACTACCTAGGAATAGGCTGCTGGTGAAACAAAGTTCATATCAATGCAAGTCTATTTTGTATGTTTTCAGAAACAAAAATCATGACTATAATCATGTGCAAGGCACTTCTTAAGGCCTTCTGATAGAATATATGGGTTGTTGAACTATCTAGGCAGAGACTGCTTGTGAAATCATTTTTATTTTTGTGTTTTCAGAAACAAAAACTATGACTGGCTCAAAAACAAACGTCGTTTTCTTTTTTTCTTTTTTTTTTGTTTGTTTCGAAAATTCAGAAAACACTCAAGAACAACTCAAAAGGTTTTTCTTTGAAGGGTAAATAACACTTTTCCCTCTCCAACTTTCTCCTGAATTTCACCTTTGTTCCCCCATTAAATTATTAAATTTCAACTCAAGATTCAATGCAATCCTCTCATCACCCAACAATTTAAACTAGAGTGAAAATTGAAACATGAAAAACAAAATTCAATTTCAAATGAAATTTGAAGGGTGGAAAGTGCAATTTTCTCTCTCTTTAAATTCCCTTAAAATGTGCTCACATAAGCACTTCCTGTCAATTTTTTAAACAGTGAGTGGCAGGAGAGAACTACATTGAAACAAGGGTTGCAATCTACGGACTTAATTGTTACAAATAGAAAATGAAGGACCAAAGTGTGATTCTAATGACCGTTAGAGGGCAGAAAGTGTAATTTACCCTTCTTTAAATTATGCAGTGAGGTTGGCTTGGTCATGTAAATGGACTTAGATGATAGATTTGAATAAATAAATAAAAAATAAAATAAAGGAATGGAAAAAGAAGAAAAGAAAAGAAGAGATGGTTTTAGATATATCCTAAATAAAGGGATCAAAACCACCAGGAGATATAGCACCACAGAGAGCTACACTAGAAGAAATGAGCCATTTGATCTCACTAGAATCTGACAAGAGTGAACCTCCTACTGAAGTTTCATGCAAAATTTCTTTCTACTGAAGAGTCATTTTCCATGGGATTTCAAAAGGTTTCCTGATGGAGGCAAGTGGCAGCAGCCTCTTAAGGTGTACAAGAGACGAGGAAGAGATGCCTCTCAGGCCCAAGCTTTGATTTGGCATGCATTGGATGATGAGCACCTCATTTGGGACCGTGGCTAGTTATGTTTTAGGCTTATGAGTCATGTTTTATTATTATTATTTTAGTTTAGGGTATTTTGGTAATTTCATAATTTCTAGACATGGGTTACACGGGTTGCCCATGGGTCGTCTTGTGGGTCAAGTTATTTGATTAAATTTTATTTATGTTTCTTATTTGATCTTAAATTAGTTTTGGAAGTCGAAACTATTATAGTAGCTTCCTTTTTTGGTTCTAATTGGTTTAGAAAGTTTCTTAGTTCTATAAAAAGCCATGTAATGCTTTTAATTAGATAGACTTGATATTTTAGAGAATTTTAGAGCTTTTAAAGCTTCTTTATGGATTGTGTGATACAATCAAACCCTAGGTGTGATGCCTAAGGAGTTCTAGGAGTGATTCCTTGACTTACCTTCTTCTTCTCCTTCTTTCCTTCTTTTATTTTCTGCACTTTAAACAGCCTAAACACTGTTCACGGGTACTTTCACTGCCCCAGAACAGCTCTTACAGTGCTGTCCTGCATCATTTCCCTTTCTATTATTAGTATTATTATTATTTCAAATCCCATTTTAAATTCTATTCATTCAAGGCATATCAAATTCAATTTTAAAATGCCAATTCCATCAAATATCGTTAAATACCACCATTCCACATGTGAGAAATATGAATCAAGCAGTAGAATCATAGCAACACTAGTTCAATAGGCCAACAAAAGTTCTCTCAACTTAATTAAATACTCAAAACTTAGTTACAAGAAGGTACGCCTTAATTTTGGCATGAATTTCCACACACCATTAAGTAATTGACCTATAGCATTAACATGGGTATAATATTATAACACTTAAAATCCTCAGTTTTTTTCGCTTTATTTCACCTGAGGGAGCAGTAACAAGTATCTGCAGCTAACTCCAGTCTCACAACTGTCTTATTCATATAGTTGAGAGATTGGCTCTCTTCAGTATTAGCATCCCATCCAAGAATGCTTGAGAAAAAATAACTTACCATTTCTAATAGCGCTTCGAAATTCTTGGCATCACACATTTGGTCTTCGGATCGTTGTAAAGCCTCAATATAACTGCTGCTGTCTCTTCAATTGCCTTTCCAGTGACCTCTGCAACCACAGTAACAATGTGACAAAGATTGTTTGAACAACTACCTCATTACACAAACAAACTTCCATTATCATTTGTTCTTCTCTCTAGTTAGTGTTACATGGACTCTTCTATTTCTCTCATAGTATGTGAGATATGTATCCGACACCCGTACCCAATTTAGAAACTTGTGTTCTCTAATTTCATATGATGTTTGAAGAAGAAAAGGATCACATTTGCTATTTCATCCTTCTCACATGAATCAGAAATTAGAAATTTCATATTTTTCCTAAATCCTACTTAATTTCAAATAATTTACATCATCTTAGCTAAGAATATTATACAATATACAACATAATCATTGTTCAGGACATGTCCCGCTGTAGCCATACCAACTTTTGGATACATATGTCAATATCCTAGGATTTACATTTAGGATGGTCTGACACTTGAACATGCACCCGTGCCCGAAACTCATACCAGATTCCATGTAACATAGTTCATTGATGTGAATTTCTAGACGTGAACTAGACATTCCTGTGACTAGGGCTACAGAGATTTAAAAAGATTCATTAAAAACTAGGAAAATGTATGAAACTTCTATGTATACTCACCAATCACCGGCCAAATAGGATTCTGCACGAAAATCCTGCTGGCATATTCCAATTCCTCTCTCACATAGTCCATCTCCGAATAGTTACTCCGCACTTCATCGCTGAAGCCCAAGTTCTTTGCTCGAGCTCTTCTAATTGTTTGGAGTACAACAGGATTTATAGTCAAACAAAAAACCTTCTCCGGATCTACTTCAAAAAGAGTCTTTGGCACCTGAACACCCATTACAATTGGGACATTTGCCACTTTGTATCCTTCGTGAGCCAAATAAGTTGATAGTGGTGTTTTTCCAGTGCGAGAGACACCAGCAAGAATGAAGTCCGCCTTGTGGAGGTTTTGAGGTAAGGCCCCATCATCTTGCTTGATGGTAAATTCAATAGCATCAATCCGTCGGAAATATTCTTCTGTAAGATGGGAAGTCCGGCCCGGTGCTCCACGAGGGAGGCCAGAAGGCGAGACACCTAGATGAGTAGCAATTGCCTCGGTAATTGGGCCCAGTATATCAGTTGATGGTATATCCCATATCTCGCAGGCTTGTTTGGCAGATTGAGCCAAGGAAGGGTCAGCTAGAGTATACGCCAGCATTGCACCTTCTCTAGCTGCTTGCTTTACAATCTCCATTAGTTGCTCCACATCACCAATCTGACAAATGATAGCGAAATGAGTACAAGGTTTTGATGAAATACATAAAAACTAGTCTGGTAAATGGATAAAAACATACAGTAATCAAGAAGTTACATTGTCACAGCAATCTAGTCCATTTCCATTCTATGATTTTTAGAATAATGAATGATGTGATTCAAATGTAATCTGAAATCAGAGTGGTTTTCTCATAATAATATCCCAGGACAAGATTATGGATTGAAGACTTTCCTAGCATTGTTTGGCACACTGGAAAATGAAGTATAGTAACAAGTGTTGAACAACAGCCCAATCCCACTCTTTTATTTTATTTTCTATTTTTAGTGAAGCTCTAGAAGATCAAAATTCTTCATTTTCCAAAACCCCAAAGGCACCACTTTACCAATCTTACCAAATATAGCAATCAACCTCAATCAAGATTGAGTTTCTAACCTTGGTACACCATTAAGGATTAACATTGTGCCAATGAAATGTCTGTCATCACAAGTATTCAACTCCACATAAAAGCATAGCTAACTTGTTTCTTTCATTGTTCGTGAAAACTGTTTTCAGAATATTGAGTTGCAAAGAACCAATAAACATAAGACACTTTAATGTTGTTTTTAGTTTCTTTTTTTTAAAATAAAAAGTAAAAAAATTTAGTGAATGATATTAAAATGACCAAAAAACAATATTCTCAAAATTTTCACAAAACACATCTCACATCATAAAACTAATTTCTGAAATTATGCCAAACAAGCCCAATTCAAACATAGCACAAACAAAAAATTTGCAATAAATAGTTGTAAGCCTATGTTTGGATGATAGGAAGAAAAAAAAAATTAATGGTAACCTATTATCAGGTAACCAATCATTAGTAATATATGCTTGTGTGAATGCAAATCAATCCTTTGGTTCGGGTAGGAATCATCTATAGGAATATGATATAATTTTCATTAGTATGGGCCTATGCCTATCTACTTGTTTTGTTCTTTAATAAGTCACATCCCTACTTACTGTGGTAATAATTATAGACTTATTACATTTCTATATCACATTATTATGCTTATCATCATACTTATAAAACATAATATTGGTTAAATGGATCCCACTGCCTGTGTATATTGCAGTGCTATTGTCATTGCAGCATTACTCCTATTTGTTTAGAGAGTTAGAGTTGGAATTGAGATTAAGATAGAAGTGGATCCACTATATGTTATGTTTGTTTTGAGAGATGGGGAGGGGACTCCTAATCCTTGGTATTATGCTGGGCCTTGGAAGAGAATTGGAATGGAGGAGGTGGAGGTGGTAATATAACTATTTTTTTTTTTTTAACATGTTGAGCATTTTTTTTAAACATTAATATTTAATTTTTTGTATTTTTTGTTAAGTAAAAATCATTGTTTTATTTTTTTTCTATTTTTTTATTTTTTACATATTGAGCATTTTTTTTTTTGAACATTAATGTTTAATGTTTTTGTATTTTTTTTTATTTTTTTATTATTTTATATAAAAATAATTTAATAATCCCTACATCAACAACTATCATCAAAAACAAATACAATTTTACTTAATCTCTTCACTATTAATTAATCCTCTCACTATGAACCCCATCTATTCTACCTCTAAAAACAAACGAGACCTTATGTTGTATTTAGTTCATTCTGCATGTTGTGTTTGGATAGAGGATTTGGTGAGTGATTTGGAAAGAAAAAGAAAAGGAAAAAGAAAAGGAAAAAAGTGCGTCAAACTAGATAAAATATAGGTATATTTTATTCACATTTCACTTATCTTTTTATTTTTCTTTTCCAAATTCCTTCCCAAATTCCTCAATCAAACACAACCTAAAGCTTCTTCTTTTTTTTTTTTTTTTGAATGGAATGACCATTCCTTTCAACCGGTGAAAGAAGATTTCATTTATAATGTATTTGTCATTATTATTTTAGTTTAACCGAACATACTAATAAACTTTTTGATCGAATAATTATTCAATTCCTCTTCATTATAGTTAACCAAACATGGCCTAAGAGCATCTTCAATGGTTTACCATTGGACCTGCCAATGCTATAATTTGGCAGCTAGAGATGAAAAGTGGTACTCAATAGATGAATATGGGATCTGCTAAATTTGGCAAATGCCAAAACTTGTGCCAAATTTGACACAAGCTTTGGCAACAACCGTATGTGCCAAGTCAGCCAAAACCTCCCTGCCTCCATTTTTTGTTCATATTTCAGATGATTTCAGCAACAGCAATGCTACGCACACAGAACACAGAACGACTGGCCAGAAGACTCTACAAAGTTGGTTGAGATTTGCCAAAATGGCATCTAACCATTGAAGCACCATTATTATAATTTGATAATTTACTACTATTCATTGCCAAATTATATTAAGAGAAGTGCTACGTAGCTCGAAAGACAACCCCCGAATTCCCCGAATTCAAAAACGACGTCGTTTTTTATTTATTTATTTTTTTTTCCCCAGAAGAAGAGAATCAGAGGAAGAGAAGGAAGGAGAAGAAGAAGAAGAAGAAGAAGAAGAAGAACTCGAGGGGAGGGGGCCAACAAAATCAGGCTGGAGGCGGAGGCGGGGCAGAGGCGGAGGCAGGGGGCAGAGGCAAAGGCAGGGCCTGCGAGGCAGAGGCGGAGCTGCAACGAGCGGGGCTGCTGCAACGAGCTGGAGCTGCTGCGACGAGCGACGGAGGGCGACGATCGGGCGGAGGCAACGGCGGGCTCCTCCTCTTCCCCTCTCTTCTCTTTCTCTCTTCTCTTTCTCTCCTATCTCATTCGGTGGATTCGGGGGCTGAAATTAGGGAGAAAAAGCATTTTCCTTATATTAATGGCAAATGCTATTGGAGATGCCCTAAGGGAGTTTAATTATTCTAACGAAACATACAGAGCTACCAAGCTTAACAAATAACAATTTCAACCACCCAATCCAAAGTAATAAAAGCAAAGTAAAAAGACATAATTACCCCTGAGAACATGTGGGTATTTACAGGACAAGCCCTATCCACCAAGCAATGATCGAACTGCCCTAGCGCCGCTTGCACAGAGTGCTCCGCCGTCCACCCAGTGCCGTCTGACACCATATATATCGACTTCGCCCCCACCATCTCCTCTCCGCCGCCCACGGCTGCCGGAGGAGATTCCGGCGATTCTCTCCCCTCCGAGTAAACCGACCGGTTCACCTCCAACGCGGTGGCTGTACGGTGGACCTGGCGGTCCAATTTCCCGGTGGACCGTATGGCTCGAGTAAGTTGAACCTTATGCAACTTGCCGACCTTGAGTTTTCGGAGCTGTGGTTCGGACTCAGGGTCGGAGGTGGCTTCGTTGGTTTGGGCAGAGAGAGAGGAGGGTTGTGTAGGTTTGGGCTTAGGTTCGGGTATGGCCGAGGCCGAAGTGGTAAGGTGGTTGGAGAGGCTTAAGGTCGTAGAAGGAAACATCGGAAATTTTTTTCTTGATTTTCTGAAACTGTTTGGCTAGTCGGAAAATTTTGACCCTAGAAATGGCCACTGAAATGGAATTTTTTTTCATATCTTCTTATTTATAATTTATATTAAAAGAAAAGAAATATAAAAATAAGTAAGACAGAATAGAGAGATAATTGAAAAAAAAAAAATATATATATATATATATATATGTGTATGTGTGAGTGATTTTCCGATCACACTTCCAACTCAGTAATCAGCTGGAGAGAATTGGCAGAATAGATGACACCTGACTGACCTGCAACAGAGAGAGAAGATTCCGGCGGTAGTTCTTCCACCTGGAAGCACTCCGACGATCAAGTCAGTATACCCATCGGGGTGCCTTTCTTTTATAGTTAACTTAATCCTAATCCCCATAGAAGCCTAACTTCAATGGACTTTTGCTCAGTGCATATCCTCAACTCTCCAAGAGATAAAGATAAACTCCCTAAGAGTGTTATCCTTATCCATGCTAAAGTCCTTCCTCATTCAGGACTCTTGTCCCTTATCCACTTATCTCGGATTTCGATATCTTCGGAGATAACCTCGGCCTAACCGAGATAACCTCGGCGTCATGACCAAGACACGCGGCACCTCGGCTGACACGTCAGCGTCACCTTGGCCACGTATTGGTACTCAGAAAATATATCCCCACATTTGTCCCCTAGATTCTATTACCTCGGTATTCTGAGGTGATGGAACCTATATTGGTACTTCCTGTTAGTATATCGGCTTCTGCCGAGATCATCATTATAAGCCGACATGTCTCTTTAAGGTTTAAAAGTTTCCAAGATCTCCTTCACGCGTATGAGCTGTCATGCATCATAATTCAACCGTTTTAGCTACGTGTCCTTCTCTTACTGGATCGTACTTGTGACGCGTTTGTAAGCCGTCTCGCGCATGCATGCACCGCCTGACAAATCCGTTTTTCTAGGCTCATCAATTTCTTTTTGCCACCCTTTTACGTTTTTGGACAAAACCAATATCCCTCCTCTTCGTCTTTCACTTTTCATCGTTTCTGAAGCTTTCTTTCTCCCTAGTTTTTTCAAATCTTCCATTGTTTCAAGCTTTCAAGTTCTGCCATCGCTGTTGCTCACCTCCTCCGGCGAGACTCTTGCTACTCTTTTCCGTTGCCTTCGTTTGCCTGACTTGGGCGAACTCAACACCAGCTTCCTTTGTTCTGGTAAGTCACTGTTCCTTCAGTTTTTTGTTGAACTTTACTGTTTTACCTGCTGTCTTTGCAATCTTGTCCATATTTTTGATATTTCATCTTTCTACCATATATTTGAACATGTTTATTTCATGATTTTGTGTTTATCCATATCATCTTCTTGAAAATACAATGTTCACACACCTGTTGATTTCTGCCACTGTTCTTGGCCTGATACATCTGTGCAAACTTTTGATTTCTTGATGGCTCCATCACCATTCTTGATTCTGAAACGCATCCCTATTTTTCTGTTTTCCAGATCCGTGTATTCAATCTTTGCTTCCTTAGATCTAGGTTTTGGGATTTGTTAATAAAACCCAAAAAGTTTTAAAAAAACTTGAAACGAATTTCTTCTAGATCCATACAAACCCTTACCATAGTATATTTTTAGGTTTTTAGCCGAGGTCCTTTAAACCCTCAAAAAATACTTCTTCCCGAAATCTAATACCTCTATTTAAGCTGGCGTCATGGGTATGTGGAAACATAGGGTAGACACCCCGACAAAATTAGAATATTTTAGGCGAGAGTTTTCTATCCCTGCCGATGTCCATCTGAGGTTGGCTGGGGATGACGACTCCATCATGCCCACCACTGATTCTATGTCCTTCCCTGTAGTAGCCTTTATCGAGTGCGGATTTCGGTTCCCACTGAACACCCTTTTTCGTGAAATACTTTATTACTATAAGTTGAACCTTATGTAACTTGCCATCAATTCCTATCGAGTTATTAACGGTATAATTGCCTTAGCAAAACAAGAAAATACTAGGATCACCTTAGCCGACATCCAATATTGCTACACCATGTGTGGCCTCAAAAAAGATACGGGCTATATTTACTACCTTAAGCCGAGGTCCACAGAATACAAAATCGTAGCCGACCTCCCAGACTCTAACAAGGGAGCTGGAGATGATTACTTCATCACCTCGGGGAATTGGGAATTCGCTCCAGACAAGGACCTCCATCTCTACCCTTTTCCTCAATCAGTTTTTGTAGAGGGCAATGGTAAGAGCCCTGTGTTCATATTACTTGTTTGTTTCAAAGTCTTCAATACTCTATTTGTTTCTAATGTTTGTTTTTCTTGCAGCTCTTCCTCAGCCACCAAAGGGCTTCCGTCAATCTTTCTTTCCCAGCAAAGACTTGAAGAGACTACTGAATTTGCCAGTCCACAAGCGGAAGGCCCCTCTTCTTCTCAACTTCATCCCCACTTATAAGTCGGTGCTCCCCGACGTCCCAAAAAACAAGAAGAAAAGCCTTTCCCCACCTTCTGCCACAACTCCACAAGTTGTGTCCATATCTCGGACAGACCAAGGATCAACCTCTGATCCAGCTGAGCAACCGTCAACCTCGGCTCCTTATCTGATCCCAATATCCCAGCGCCAACGTCGTCGACGAACTGTTTTTCCTGCCGAGATGGGTCGCCAGAAAGCAATTGCAAAAGACCTCTTAGCCAGCATCCCTTCTGACGTTGATGCTCAGCCAACGCAAACCCAGCTTCCACCAAAGCAAAAAAGAATAAAAAAGGCTCAGCCAAAGGCAAAAGTGACTCAGATTGATACTGAGGACACCCTGTCGATTTCAAAACTGACTGAGAGTGATAAATCCCAATCTGTCGTGGAGAAGAGGCCTGTCGAGGAACAACTATCTGAGTCTACCCGATCAAAGAGACTGAGGTCATCCGCTACAACTACCTCGGGGTCTTCAAAGCGCGATGCCCCTTGGGCCCCCCAAATTACTTTGGAAGATAAGCCAGTCAAGGCTAGCGACAGCGCTGACGACATTAACGTCAGTGTAGCCCTCAGTACCGCTCTGCTTCTTCCCGGCGAACTCGACCGAAACGCCGAATTGAGCGAGTATGAAAACTACGCCCTGCTGCTTCAACGCTCCATTCAAGTAAGTATCTTTATCTGGCAACTTTTTCTTTCTTTCTGTTCATTCCATACTTGTAATTTTTTCTAACAGCTTCTGTTCTGTTTACTTTCAGGCCATCCAACATGCCCATTCTTTCTCAGTACAATCTTTCGAGAACTGGGAGAAGCTAGCCGAAATGAAGAGGGAGGTCTCCAGTCTTTAAAAGGCCAACAAAAGTTTGCAATCAAAAATGAAAAATGTTGGAAGACCAGGCCGAGGCTTCCATCAAAGCTCAAAACGACACCGAAGAAAAGGCAAACTCTGCTGAGGCCATCAAAAAGGTGCTTGAGGCCGAAAAGAAGGATGCCAAGGAGAAAACGGCCTAGGCCCAAAAAGAACTGCAAGACGCTTTGGCCACCAAAGAGGCCGAAGTCAAGGCAGCCGATGAAAAGGGCTACAACGAAGGGGTGGCCGATGCCACAGTGGACTATGAAAAGCAAGTGAAGCAGGCATGCAACAAGGGTTTCACCCTTGGTTGGATGACCTTGCTGAAAAGGCTTGATGTCCTCGAGGACTCCCCCCTCAGGAATACCGATGTCCTTCATCTGTTATTCCCTCCAACTCCAACTCAATCTGATGACGACTCTAAATCTGAGGAGGAGGTTTTGGTGAGGAAGCCCAAGGAAGCTTCTAGGGCCAAGTTACCTACTCAAAATGAGCAAGTCCTGGACTTGACTCAGGATGAGGAGGTTAAGGAGGTTCCCAAGGATGCTGCGCCTCAAAAGGCGATATCGGACGTGCCCATTGCCGACAAGAGCCTTGATCAAACTTTGCAAGAAATTGACGCTGAGCTTGCGGTTGAGAAGGCCGCCAAGGTGTCCTCTGTAGGCACCCCATTTTTGACCGTCCTTAAGACTTGGACGTCATCGTTTGAACACTAGATGATCATCCATGCTCGTGTTCGTTTTGAGTTCTCGGAGGTCTCGGCTACGCGCCTTGCTTTAAGATCTCTCAACTTATCTGTTTTGTGCTTAGTCATGGACCAAACACTTGTGTTTTTGCTTCTAAGGGAAGGGGGTGTCTTGTTTTCCATCCCCTCAACCCACCGGCCATGGCATGAGGCCATCGGCCCCTTTTTATTGCCACCGGCCAAGAGTGTTGGTCGGTTGGCATTATATTTGGTCGGCCGGCACTTGTGTTGGTCGATCGGCCATTTTTGGTAGTCGAACCCTGTTCATCTGCTTTATGCAGATATTTTATGCCAGCTGGTGCAGCTGGCATCCACAATTAACCCTGCTCTCCATACACGTGTATGGAGGATTTGCACCCTTTGTTTTAGCTTCTTGAGGAAGCTTGAACCTTTTGAACCCTTGTTTTAGCTTCTTAAGGAAGTTTGACCCTTTTAAACCTTTGCTTTAGCTTCTTGAGGAAGCTTGAACCTCTTGAACCTTTGCTTTAGCTTCTCCAAAAAGCTTGAACCTTTGCTCTAGCTTCTCCAAGAAGCTTGAACCTTTGCTTTAGCTTCTTGGGGAAGCTTGAACCTTTGTTTTAGCTTCGCCAAGAAGCTTGAACCTTTGCTCTAGCTTCTCCAAGAAGCTTGAACCCTCTTATTTCTCTATAAGAGAGGGTCTTCCTCTCCTTTAGAGAGGTTGAAAAAAAAAATTGTCTAAGGCTCCAAGATATATCTCTCTTTATAACTCTATATTTTAGGTTCAAAAGGGTCTTGTTCTTGGCCTTTAACACCACACCTCATAGCCACACACCTCCACCATTGATCTAAGGTTCTTGGAGGGTCTTGAGAGGTCTCAAAGAGCTAGTTTTTGGTCCATGAAGCTGCTGGTTTTGCTGAAGCTACAAGGGTAACACACTATTCCCTCTTTTAAGCTTTATTTTGCTCCATCTTTTAGCCGTACTTGCAAGCATATTTGAGCTTTGGTGTAAACTGAAAAAAGTCTTATTTTGAGACCCTTAACATGTTTGTTTAAGATCATTTTTCCGTTGGGGGTCATCTACCCCCTTGCATGCTTCATTTTACCTTGTTTTGAGCCATGCCTTAGAGCATTTGTATTGGCCTTTGTTTGGCCTTTTAGCCACTGAAATCTAGTGAATTTTCAGTGGCTAGCATGCTGTTTTGAGTGCCAAAATCAGAGAGGGGTGATCCTCTCTCTCCTTGTTTTGTTTTCTAGCATTTTTGGCCTTACAAAGGAGCCTATATTTTCACACCTCCAAGCCTTGTTTTAGGCCCTTTTTGGTGACTTTTAGGGCCTGCCTAGGCTCATTCTAGAGTTGGTTTTGTCATCTTGAGTGTACCTATTGCATTTGTAGAATAATCCTATTCATAGCTTATCAAAGGAGCATGTCATTCTTGCATGTGTTGATCACTTTTCAGTGGATTTTTGGACATTATTTGGCATGTCATACCTCCGTCTTTTGCTGGTTTAGTGGCCTCTTGAATGCTTCACATACTTGTAGTGTAAACCATGCTCACTAGCTTACATTGCATGTTGTCTTGGCCCTTGATTCTAGCATATTTTGGCCATGTTCTAAACTGATTTTATTCATGATTTGGGCTACCTTAGCTCTATTTTGAGGTCCCATGGTCGAATGATGCTTGCCATGTATGCTTGTAGTGTAATAGCCATGCCTAGCTTTGAGTTTTGAAGCCTATTGCATGCTTATATTGAGGTGTTTGCATGTTTTAATATCATTGTGTATGATATTTCAGAGCTTATTCATTCGTCATATTCCCATGTTTATCACTCTTTAAGTGCACTTGAGAGTTGTGCTTGAATGCCCCATTTATGAGCCATTGCATGAGCTTCATTTTTGCGCACTTCAAGACATCATCTTAGTCCATTTTGCCACTATTTTGGGCCTGTATAGGGACTGTTTGGGGCTGGTTTGGTCATTTGTACATTGCTTTGCATACCTCTAGTGTAATGTGCTTCACTAGTTTCGCTATTTAAGCCATCCAACATGCATTGTGTGAGTTGTTTGCATGATTCGGGACCATCTTGTATGCTATTTCAGAGCTGGAACTTGTGCTATTGTATGCCATATTTCATCCTTCCAATGCTCTTGTAGAGTTGTGCTTTGTGCCATAGACTCGGAGCCATTACACCTTGCATGTTTGTGCGTGTGTTGTTGCCTCATTTTCATCATGATTGGCCACTGATTTGAGTGTGGCTAAAGCCCACTCATTTTGGTTTAAGTCCATTTTGCATCGAGTATGCCATTGTAGTTCATAGCATTGCGCATGCCATGTAGTTCGTCGCATTGAGTATGCTATTTGATATTCGCATCGTGTATGCTAGTCGCATCTTGCCATATTGGTGCATATGTTGTCTTGTATTGAGTATGTAAGCATTAGCATTGCGCGTTGTGCATTGTGCATGCCATTAGCCTTGTTAGGTTGTCCATGTTGCATTTCATATTGGCATTGTGCATGCTATCATGTCATCCTTTGCATGTTTGCATACTTGTTTAGGTTGTATTGCATTTGGCATGCTTATACCATTAGCCTTGTATGGCATTGTCCTTAACATGCTCTTGTTGCATTAGTTTTGCTTGCATGCATGCATCCCTTGCCTCTTGATCAACCATGATAGAGGTTGGAGCCCCTTATGTATTGTGTGCATTTCATTTGATATAAATTACACACTTGGCACATTTGGCCATCATGCATTGAAATGCGTGATTGGTGGCCCGAGGGTCAAGAACCATACTCCCTTGAGTTCATAACATGATAGGGAGGGTGGTTGTGCAAACATTGTCTTGTAAATGCATTGACATGCTCTGTTTGTCCTCTGCTGCAACAAAATAGGATTCTGCAGGAATACATGGCCGGTCGGCTATGCATTGTTGGCCGAGGTCTCCACAAGTGGTCGATGACCATTTTCCCATGGCCGGTAACTTCATATCTTGGCCGGTGGCATCCCACAGTGCTCAGGAGGTGATTCATAAACATCCTTGAGACTTTCAAAGTTTTCAGAGGTGCAGAGCAGTGTAAACAGAGGCAATATGACATGGCGATGGATTTCCGAGCAAAGCCGGGCATACATGCATTCCTCCCTCTTCCCGAGGCTGCTTTACTACTTTACTAGCTTAGTTAATTTGTTTAATTAGTTAAGTGGTTTTGTAATAATTAATTAGCTTTGTTAGTTAGTTAATTTGTACTATTCTTTCGGACTCTCTGAGAGAGAGCAATGTTGTAATAAGTGTGCGTGTGTGTGATGCATGTCTTCCAACCCCACGTCTTTCTCCCTTTTATTTACCAGCTTATGATGGTTAGTTTTAGGGCATGTTTCAATTAGCATCATTATGCTCGTATGTTTGCACCTATTCATCTGTTTTGCATGCACCGGGCTCGGCGCATCATACTAACTACATCGTATTTCAATTCCAAGTTGAATACATGTATCGATTGTTGCATCTCATATGCCATCTCAGAATAGCTGAGCCTATTGTAGTTGCATTTTTGCATGTGTTGCATTAGGCATTCTTAGCATAGTTAGGATTCATGCATGGTTTCTAATTAGTTTCTTTCTTTGGCTCAGAGTACTCAGTAAGTGTTTATGCTTTAGCATTTTTGCATGTGTGTGAGTGACTGCCATGATAGCATGCTTACCATGAGGCTATGTGCTTATGTGATATAACTGTCTGAATGCCTGTGGGCGAAGGTTGGGTTGCTTGAGTTGGAATAATTCGTCGAAACCCGTGTTTTAGCCTACTTGCGAGTAGCAAAATTCAATCCATTTTCAAAATAAACGGATATGCCATGCTTTGTTCCAACTTAGGCAATCTAGTCTATACTTGTATATTGTGCGCATCACATAGTAATTCTAGGCTAATAAACCAGAATAAGAGCACATGTGTTTCCAAAAACTCGATATCCTGCTTAGTACAAGTCGATCTTTGATCGGGCGAGCGGGGTTGCTCATAGATGACCTTCCCCAATCATACCCAAGTTCCCGAGCCGAGGCAACTTTGGTGATAACGGACACGTGGCCTTAGGCATGAGTCAAGGTTTCCTAAATTTTCCAAAATAAAACGTTTAGGTGGCGACTCTGTATCTGGCAAAGCAGTTCATGTTTGGCACTTCTTTCTTAAAAATCAGTTTTCCAAAATGATTTGCCAGATTTGGACTATTTGGTGATTTATCGGTCTCGCATTGCACTTTGCGGGATTAGATTCAGAACCGTGACATTTAAGTCTGAATTGTGGTAAGCATAAGGCCCTAGGGCGCGTCCACACCCTCCCAGCAGTCTTCCGAGATCTAACCCCAGCCTGCTAATGATGCTGAAGAATCTTAGCCTTATGTTTTTCTTTTCCTTTCTTGTACTTTGTTTCTCCTTTCAAAGTAATGTAGACTCTTTAAGTTGTCGATGTGCCTTTTCATGAATACAACTTCCTTCTTTCTTGAATGTTTGCATTGTTTGTCTTCCCTTTATTGCTTCTTGTATGTCTTTCATACTTAGAATAATTTTGTGTATCTTTAATATATACCTCAATCTCGTGCAACCTTCTCGGGTTGACATACCTCGGTTATACAAACTGACGATTTACTTCGGCAAGTACCCAAGTACCTTTCTTGGCGCAACCTCAGTTTCAACTTGTAAATTTTGCATAAAATTTCATCAAGTGTTTAACCTCAGTCTGACTTCAACTTCAAATTTTAACAAGTGTAAAATATCATCTCGGTTTAACTTTCACTTGTAAATTTTTCTTAAGTTTCAACAAGTGTTAAACATTATTTCGGTTTAACTTCAACTTGTAAACTCTTCTCAAGTTTCAACAAGTGTTAAAAATCATTTCGGTTTAACTTCAACTTGTAAACTTTTCTCAAGTTTCAACAAGTGTTAAACATCATTTCGGTTTAACTTCAACTTGTAAACTTTTCTCAAGTTTCAACAAGTGTTAAACATCATTTCTTCTCTCTGTCCCCTAATGTGAACCTAAGTTCCACTTGGGGTCTCATTATGCACGTATTCCGAAACAACGTTATATATCTTCATCAGTCACAAATATAGAAGAATTCTGCTAAAATTTTATTCATTACGTCGGCAAATAACAAGGAAAATCTAATGATAGAAAAACTTCAGATTACAAGTATTCCAGGGTCTGGGCAACTCTTTGCCCTCACTATCTTCAAGCCGATATGCCCCGTTGCCCAATACTGAAGTGATTCTGTAGGGTCCTTCCCAGTTTGGGCCAAGCTTGCCCTCTCTGGGATTCTTCTTGTTGCCGACGACTTTTCTCAAGACTAGGTCGCCGACTTGGAACTCCCTTGGATTGACTCTTTTATTATAAGCTCTGGCAAGTTGCTGCTGGTAGGTTGCGAGCTGAATTGCAGCTTTCTCTCTTCTTTCTTCTAGTAGGTCCAGATCTCGGGCTAAGACTACATCATTAGTCCCATTCTCTACTCCCTGGGTTCTGATCCCAGGAATGCTGACTTCAAGCGGAATGACGGCTTCTGCGCCATAGGTCATGGCAAAGGGGGATTCCCCCATTGATCTTCTTGGTGTAGTCCGATATGCCCAGAGCACATTGGTAGTTCATCCACCCACTTTTCTTTTGCTTCTTGCAGCCTCTTCTTTATCCCATCTAGGATAACTTTGTTGGATGCTTCTGCTTGTCCATTGCTTTGAGAAAAGCTTGGGGTTGAAAAGTAGTTCTTAATCTTAAACTTTGTGTAGAAGTTCTTGATTAGCTTGCTGTCAAATTGTGTTCCATTGTCAGCAATTATTGCTCTCGAAATTTCAAATCTAGTGATGATGTTCCTCCATAAGTTCTTCACGTCTACATCTCGGATCTTGGCTAGGGGCTCAACTTCTATCCACTTGGTGAAGTAATCTGTTGCTACTAGCAGGTACTTCCTTTGTCCAGTTGCTTGGGGCAGTTGCCCAACGAGATCCATGACCCATTGGGCAAACGGGCAAGGACTGGATACTGGGTTTAGGTCTGTTGCTGGTTGGTGTATCAATGGTGTAAACCTTTGGCATTTTTCACATTTCTTGACATCGGCCTCTGTATCTTTCTGCATGTAGAGCCACCAATACCCCTGGGTAATGGCCCTATGGGCTAGTGATCTGCCCCCGGTGTGGCTCCCACAGATTCCTTCATGTATTTCATATAAAAAATTTCAACTTATGATGGGTGTACACACCTTAAAAGGGGTCTAGAAAAAGATCTTTTGTAAAGATGTCCTTTTGCTGTTAGATTGAATCTTGCCGACTTCAATTTGATCTTATGTGCTTCCTTGTGGTCATCTAGCAGCTTTCCTTCTTTCAGGAATGCAACAATTGCATCTATCTAGCTTGGTCCCATGTCCACACACATTGTTTCATGCTTTGTGGTCAGTGGTTCGATGCTCGGACCCGACAAGTATTCGACCATTATCATCCTTACTTTTCCAGGTTGTATTGCATTGGCCAGATTGGCTAGCGCATCGGCGTGACTGTTATCATCTCGGCTAACCTGATGTAATCGGCAATTCTGAAACAAAGCTACTAACCTGTTGACTTCCTTTGCATAGGCTGACATCCTTTCATCTCAGGCTGCAAACTCGCCCGTTGTCTAGTTGACTATGAGCTGGGAGTCACAGAAGACTATCATTTCATCTGCTTCTGCTGCAACCGCCAGCTTTAGTCCTGCAATCAATGTTTCATACTCTACTTCATTGTTTGAGGCCTTGAACCCAATCGAATGGACTGTTCCAATACCTCTCCATCTGGAGATACCAGTACAACTCCTACCTCTGCTCCTTGCCGATTCGAGCTCCCATCGACAAACAGTCGAAAGGAGTCGCCGATGTAAATGCTGTAGGGTCTGAGTTTTTCCTTTTTCCTTTGTTCTGTTGCATTTGGCTGGGCTTCTCCTTGCTTACTTGGACATCATTCACCTCGGCTCGACGGAGTCCGATATACGATGGATTCTGGTGTGAACTCGGCTACGAGGTCAGCCAAAACTTGGCCTTTGATTGCTGTTCTGGGTCTGTACTCCAAGTCATACTATCCCAAGGCCATTGCCCATCTGGCTATTCTTCCTGTCAAGTCTCCTTGTTATAGCAAAGACTTCAAGGGGTGTTCTGTTAGCACCACAATTTTATAGGCCTGGAAGTAATGGTTCGGTTTCTTTGAAGCCATTACTAAAGCCAGTGCCAATTTTTCTAAGGGTAGATACCTTATTTTTGCATCTAGCAGGGTTTTGCTTACATAGTAAATGGCTCTTTGCTCCCTTTTTTCTTCTCGGATTATCACTGCGCTTACTGCGTGTTCTGAGACTGCTAAGTACAAAAACAATTCCTCCACAGGTTCTGGATTTGAAAGAACTGGAGCTGTGGTCAGATACTTCTTCAGGTTGGCCAGGGCGACCTCGCATTCTTCTGTCCATAAAAAATTTGTGGCTTTCTTTACTAAGTTGAAGAAAGGTTTGCACTTGTTTGAGCTTCTGCTTATGAACCTATTCAGGGCTGCGGCCCGTCCAGTCAACATTTGTACCTGTTTTGCCGATGTCGGGCTCTTCAATTCCAGGATGGCCTTAATCTGATTTGGGCTGGCCTCAATGCCCCTTCTAGTCACCAGGTATCCTAAAAACTTACCAGATCCTACTCTAAATGCACACTTCGCTGCATTAAGTCAGAGCCGATATGTTTTAAGGATGTCAAAGACTGTTTTTAGGTCAGCCAGATGACCTTTAGGTTCCTTGGTCTTCACGACCATGCCATCGATGTAAACTTCCACCGTTCTGCAAATCAGGTGTTTGAACATCTTGGTTACCAGTCTTTGGTAAGTTGCTCCTGCGTTTTTCAACCCAAAAGGCATCACTCTATAGCAGTACAGACCTTTTAGGGTGATAAATGCGGTCTTCTCCTCATCTGGGGGATAAATGGCTATCTGATGATATCCCCTATAGGCATCCAGGAAGCTCATCCTTCCATGCCCCGAAGTGACGTCTACCAGCTGGTCAATCTTGGGCAGAGGAAAACTGTCTTTGGGACAGGCCTTGTTCAGGCTGGTGAAGTCTATGCAGACCCTCCATTTACCATTCTTCTTCTTCACTACTACTGTGTTTGATAGCCATGTCGGGTAATCTACCTCTCGAATGGCCCTGGTCTTGAGAAGTCTGTCTACTTCCTCCTCCACTGCTTCGATGTGTATCAACGTTGGTCTTCTTGCTCGTTGGATTATCGGTTTTGCCGACCTATCAACATTCAGTTTATGACAAGTGACCTCGGGGTCAATGCCAGGCATCTCGTAAGGCGTCCAAGCAAACACCTCAATATTTTCTCTCAAGAAAGCTTCCATCCCTCTTTCTTCTTCTTTCGGCTAGGCCCGAGCCGAGAAGAAAGAAGCGTTCTTCATCCCCCTCTTGGACAATGATTTTCGTCAATGTTTCTTCACTCTTTTCGGCCGGCTCCTTGCCGACATCCTCTAGGACCTTCACGTCCTCGTCTTCAATCTCTGCCTTCTCTGGTTTTCGAATGTTGCAGGTGGATTTCATTATTGCCATGGAGCAATTCTTTGCCTGCAACTGATCTCCTCTGACCTCCTCAATCTCATACTCTGTTGGGAACCGCAATGGTTGA
The DNA here is from genome assembly GCF_004153795.1 of Camellia sinensis. NCBI lineage: Eukaryota > Viridiplantae > Streptophyta > Magnoliopsida > Ericales > Theaceae > Camellia > Camellia sinensis. The sequence goes on from NW_021024883.1 coordinate 144,891, forward strand.
TGTAAAGTTGAGGGAATAACCCTCATTGCATGCAACCATGGCCTTCCCAAAATGATGTTGTAAGGGGAGGGTGTGTCAATTATGGTGAACTCTGTTGTTATCTTCCTAGTGCCTGCCAGCACCTCCAAGCTGGTTGTTCCCAGTGGCCATGTCGGTGTTCCATTGAACCCGACCATTGGGCTATTGGACTACTCCATGTCGTCTGGGTGAAGGCTAAGCTCCTTGTAACATCAGACGTACATGATGTCACAAGAGCTGCCTTGGTTAATCAGGATGCGCTTTACTTGGCATTCCCCAACCTGGAGAAATACTACCAAGGCATCATTATGCGGTTGCTGCACCATCTCAAGCTCGGCTTCAGAAAAGGACACTACTGGTCCTTGGTACTCCTTTGCCCGATGTCTCTTCTCCTTGACTTGGTAGACATGCTGCAGATGTTTTACCTTCTGGGTTTCCCCCTGAATCTCGTTTTCGTTGACCTTTGAGTGAATTACATTAATTACCCGAGGTCCTCCTACTTGTGGTTGCTGTGCTGGGGGAGGTGGAGCTGCTGTCGCCTGAGGCAATCTTGCCTGTTCTTTCCTTATTCTGGCCTCATCGACAAGGTCTCTCAAATGGCCTTGCCCCACCAAGTCTTCCAAGTGTGTTTTCAGGGCTCTACAGCCCTGAGTCATATGCCCGTTTTCATTGTGGTAAGCACAATGCCTGCAAAGGTTTCTTCCCATGAATTCTCCTGGTGCCTTTGCTGGTGTTCTGAAATAGGGTTGATTCCGAATTTGATCCAGGACTTTGTGAATTGGGATGCGGAACACAGTTGTCACTGCCTGTATAGCCCTCAATTCTGTCTCTTGCTTGCTCGATCTATTGTTACCTTGGCCTCGCTTCGGCGAGCCATTTCCTTTCTCTTGCTTTGTCTCTTTATTTCCCGATGTATCTTCCTTGGCTCTGGCATACTTCTCGATTCTCGCCATGAGCTCTTCCATGCTTTTTGGCAATATCTTTGCCAAAAATTTTCGTAATGGACAGTCGTCTTTTAGGCCGTTCTTAAAAGATACGACCGCCACCTCTTGATTACACTCTGGTATTCGGTTGAACACCTCATAGTACCTTTTTGCATAGGTCCTAAGGCCTTCATCCTTACTGATCTTCAGAGCCATCAATGCATCCCCCCTTAATGGCTGCAGCTTGTTTGTCACGAACCTGGCCACAAGAGGCCCTTTTTGGTGACTTTTAGGGCCTGCCTAGGCTCATTCTAGAGTTGGTTTTGTCATCTTGAGTGTGCCTCTTGCATTTGTAGAATAATCCTATTCATAGCTTATCAAAGGAGCATGTCATTCTTGCATGTGTTGATCACTTTTCAGTGGATTTTTGGACATTATTTGGCATGTCATACCTCCGTCTTTTGCTGGTTTAGTGGCCTCTTGAATGCTTCACATACTTGTAGTGTAAACCATGCTCACTAGCTTACGTTGCATGTTGTCTTGGCCATTGATTCTAGCATATTTTGGCCATACTTCAAACTGATTTTGTTCATATTTTGGGCTTTTTGGCTTTTGATTCTAACACTTTTTGGCCATTCCTTAAACTGATTTTGTGCATGTTTTGGGTTGCCTTAGCTCTGTTTTGAGGTCCCATGGTCGAATGATGCTTGCCATGTATGCTTGTAGTGTAATAGCCATGCCTAGCTTTGAGTTTTGAAGCATATTGCATGCTTATATTGAGGTGTTTGCATGTTTTAGTGTCATTGTGTATGATATTTCAAAGCTTATTCATTCGCCATCTTCCCATGTTTATCACTCTTTAAGCGCATTTGAGAGTTGTGCTTGTATGCCCCATTTATGAGCCATTGCATGAGCTTCATTTTTGCGCACTTCAAGACATCGTCTTAGTCCATTTTGCCACTGTTTTGGGCCTGCATAGGGACTGTTTGGGGCTGGTTTGGTCATTTGTGCATTGCTTTGCATACCTCTAGTGTAATGTGCTTCACTAGTTTCGCTATTTGAGCCATCCAACATGCATTGTGTGAGTTGTTTGCATGATTCGGGACCATTTTGTATGCCATTTCAGAGTTGGAACTTGTGCTATTGTATGCCATATTTCATCCTTCTAATGCTCTTGTAGAGTTGTGCTTTGTGCCATAGACTCGGAGCCATTACACCTTGCATGTTTGTGCATGTGTTGTTGCCTCATTTTCATCATGATTGGCCACTGATTTGAGTGTGGCTAAGGCCCACTCGTTTTGGTTTAAGTCCATTTTGCATCGAGTATGCCATTGTAGTTCATAGCATTGCGCATGCCAGTATTCCATTGTAGTTCATAGCATTGCGCATACCATGTAGTTCGTCGCATTGAGTATGCTATTTGATATTCGTATTGTGTATGCTAGTCGCATCTTGCCATATTGGTGCATATGTTGTCTTGCATTGAGTATGTGAGCATGTGCATTGTGCATTGTGCATGCCATTAGCCTTGTTAGGTTTTCCATGTAACATTTCATATTGGTATTGTGCATGCTATCATGTCATCCTTTGCATGTTTGCATACTTGTTTAGGTTACATTGCATTTGGCATGCTTATACCATTAGCCTTGTATGGCATTATCCTTAACATGCTCATGTTGCATTAGTTTTGCTTGCATGCATGCATCCCTTGCCTCTTGACCAGGCATTATAGAGATTGGGGCCCTTTATGTGTTGTGTGCATTTCATTTGATATAAATTGCACACTTGGCACCTTTGGCCATCATGCATTGAAATGCGTGATTGGTGGCCCGAGGGTTGAGAACCATACTCCCTTGAGTTCATAACATGATAGGGAGGCTGGTTGTGCAAACATTGTCTTGTAAATGCATTGCCATGCTCTGTTTGTCCCCTGCTGCAGCAAAACAGCATTCTGCAGGAATAGATGGCCGGTCGGCCATCTGAAGTGCCGATCGGCTACAAATTGTTGGCCGAGAGCCTCATATATGGTCGATGACCAGTTCTCCTTGGCCGATGGCCTTGTCTCTTGGTCGATGGACTCTCAGCATGTCCCCAAGGTGGTTTAGAAGTATCCTCGAGACTTGTGCAATTTTTAGAGGTGCAGGGTAGTGCAGACAGAGGCAACATGACATGGCGATAGATTTCCGAGCGAAGCCGACTGAGCATGCATGCATCCCTCTTCCTGAGGCTGTTTTATTACTTTAGTAGCTTAATTAATTTGTTTAATTAGTTAAGTGTTGTGTAATTAATTAATTAGCTTGTTGGTTAGTTAATTATGTAATTTGTATTATTCTTTCGGTCCCTCCGTCGAGAGGGCGCAATTATGTAATAAGCGTGCGTGTGTGTGATGCATGCCTTCCAACCCCACGTCTTTCTCCCTTTTATTTACCAGCTTATGATGGTTAGTTTAGGGCATGTTTCAATTAGCATACTTATGCTCGCTTGTTTGCATCCATTTATCTGTCTTGCATGCACCGAGTTCGGCGCATCATACTAACTGCATTGTATTTCAATTCCGAGTTGAATACGTGTATCAAATTTTTGCATCTCATATGCCATCTTAGATTAGCCGAGCCTATTCTAGTTGCATTTTTGCATGCGATGCATTAGCCATTTTTAACATGAACTAGGATCATGCATGATTTCTAACTAGTTTCGTGTTTTGGCTCGGAGTACACTGTAAGTGTTTATGCTTTAGCATCTTGCATGTGTGTGAGTGTTAACATGACAGCATGCTTGCCATGAGGCTAATTGCTTATGTGATATAACTGCCCGTGGGTGAAGGTTGGGTTACTTGAATTGGATCAATTCATTGAAATCCGTGTTTTAGCCTACTTGCGAGTAGCAAACCTCAAACTCCAAACAAATAGATACGCGATGCTTTGTTCCAAATTAGGTGATCTAGTCTATACTTGTTTTCCGTGCGCATAACATAATAATTCTAGGCTAATAACCGGAATAAGTGCACATATGTGTTAAAAAACAAGATATCATGCTTAGTAGTGGCCGATCTTTGATTGGGCGAGCGGGGGTGCTCATGAAATGACCTTCCCCAATCGTACCCAAGTTCCTGAGCCGAGGCAACTTTGGTGATGACGGACACGTGGCCTTAGGCATCGAGTCAGGGTTTCCTAAATTCTCCCAAAATAAATATTTAGGTGGCGACTCTGTATCTAGCAAAGCAGTCCATGTTTGGCACTTCTTTCTAAAAATCTATTTTTTAAAACGATTTGCCAGATTTGGACTCTTTGGTGATTTATCGGTCTCTCATTGCACTTTGCGGGATCAGATTCAGAACCGTGACATATGAGTCCGAGCTGTAGTGAGCCCAATGAACAAAATGGGATTCCCTCCCGGGAAGTTCGGGGACGTCTACAGGGACCTTCCCCCACACTAACCATGGGGGGGTCAAGATGCTTTGTGATTTTTGTTGATGATTTTTCTCGCTATACTTGGCCTTTTTTTTCTCAAAAATCGCTCTGAACTTAAGCAAATTTATTATGATTTCTCTGCCATGGTCCGCACTCAGTTTTCTTGTACTATTAAGATTTTTCATTCTGGTAATACTAAGGAGTACTTGGATTATGATTTTCTTTCTTTTCTTCGAGCTCATGGTACACTATCTCATCAATCTTGTGCAGGCATATCCCAACAAAATGGTCGAGCCGAACGAAAGCACTGCCATATTCTCGACACTATCCGAGCTCTTCTCATCTCCTCTTCTTGTCCTGAAAAATTTTGGGGGAAAGCTGCCCTCACTTCCATTCACACCATAAATCGTGTCCCTACACCTATCATTGCCAACACTTCTCATTACGAGCGCTTGTATGGTTCTCCTCCTAACTCTACCACTCTTAAAGATTTTGGTTCTGCTTGTTTTGTTCTACTCCAGCCTCATGAACACACTAAACTAGAGCCTCATTTTCGTCTTTGTTGTTTTCTGGGATATGGTATAGAACATAAAGGGTATCGTTGTTGGGATCCTATCTCCAAGCGCCTTCTTATTTCCCGTCATGTGGTCTTCTGGGAACCCAAAATGTTCTCCAATCTTTCCAAGTTTCAACTACCACAGTCCACTCACTCACCAGTCTTTACTGATATTTCCATAGACTTGTTTTCTAATGAATTTGATACAGATTCTAGCTCCATGCTTCCACAGTCGCCTACGCCTATCGTCCATCCTAAGGATCTTATGTCTGCTGACGGTCCTCCGCCTTCTCCAGCTCTTGTGGAGGTTTCTCCATTTCCACCTCCCATTGAGGTTCCTCCTCCACCAGAGCGTCACTCTACATGGGTAAGGCAACCTTCTGTTCTTTTCCATGATGTAAATCATAGATCTCACAAAAAACATGCAGCGGAATAAAATGTTTAGATCATACCTGATTCGATCTAAAACCTCATGGATAAATCACGTGCTTCCAAAATCTAATCAATCAATCCCAGCAGTGGGGTGATATTACAATGGTGAATATCACCCACACAAACCACAGTGCAAAATGACTTGATCGTTGTTTCTTGGGAGAGAGTAAGTTTATGGGTTGAAACAAAACCTACGTTGTTTCTCTCTTAGGTTACCCAAAACCATATATCATTTATATATTATATTATTATTATTTATCCATATCAGTTAAAACTGATAATATCTATATCCTGAGTGGTTATCCTAAATAGGTTTGAATTTAATTCAAAACCTATTTGGATAAGATCCAAATTATGTTCAAATGGTCATGCCACATGGGCGCCCATTACTAACATCTCCCACTCGCACATGAGTTGGCATGACGCTGCCACATCTCTGTCTCAATCTCCCAAAAATAAACAATCTCATACTAGCCACTGCACTGTGCGACTGCTGAGAACACCTGCATGTGGGAGCTCTATACTAGAAATTTAAAATGAGCCAGCATAGAGACCCACCAATACCCCTGGGTAATGGCCCTATGGGCTAGTGATCTGCCCTCGGTGTGGCTCCCACAGATTCCTTCATGTATTTCATATAAAAAATTTCAACTTATGATGGGTGTACACACCTTAAAAGGGGTCTAGTAAAAGATCTTTTGTAAAGATGTCCTTCTGCTGTTAGATTGAATCTTGCCGACTTCAATCTGATCTTATGTGCTTCCTTGTGGTCATCTGGCAGCTTTCCTTCTTTCAGGAATGCAACAATTGCATCCATCTAGCTTGGTCCCATGTGCACACACATTGTTTCATGCTTTGTGGTCAGTGGTTCGATGCTCGGGCCCGACAAGTATTCGACCATTATCGTCCTTGCTTTTCCAGGTTGTATTGCATTGGCCAGATTGGCTAGTGCATCGGCGTGACTGTTATCATCTCGGCTAACCTGATGTAGTCGGCAATTCTGAAACAAAGCTACTAACCTGTTGACTTCCTTTGCATAGGCTGACATCCTTTCATCTCAGGCTGCAAACTCGCCCGTTGTCTAGTTGACTATGAGCTGGGAGTCACAGAAGACTATCACTTCATCTGCTTCTGCTGCAACCGCCAGCTTTAGTCCTGCAATCTATGTTTCATACTCTACTTCATTGTTTGAGGCCTTGAACCCCAATCGAATGGACTGTTCCAATACCTCTCCATCTGGAGATACCAGTACAACTCTTACCTCTGCTCCTTGCCGATTTGAGCTCCCATCGACAAACAGTCGAAATGAGTCGCCGATGTAAATGCTGTAGGGTCTGATTTTTTCCTTTTTCCTTTGTTCTGTTGCATTTGGCTGGGCTTCTCCTTGCTTACTTGGACATCATTCACCTCGGCTCGACGGAGTCCAATATACGATGGATTCTGGTGTGAACTCGGCTACGAGGTCGGCCAAAACTTGGCCTTTGATTGCTGTTCTGGGTCCGTACTCCAAGTCATACTATCCCAAGGCCATTGCCCATCTGGCTATTCTTCCTGTCAAGTCTCCTTGTTATAGCAAAGACTTCAAGGGGTGTTCTGTTAGCACCACAATTTTATGGGCCTGGAAGTAATGGTTCGGTTTCTTTGAAGCCATTACTAAAGCCAGTGCCAATTTTTCTAAGGGTAGATACCTTATTTCTGCATCTAGCAGGGTTTTGCTTACATAGTAAACGGCCCTTTGCTCCATTTTTTCTTCTCGGATTATCACTGCGCTTACTGCGTGTTCTGAGACTGCTAAGTACAAAAACAACTCCTCCCCAGGTTCTGGATTTGAAAGAACTGGAGCTGTGGTCAGATACTTCTTCAGGTCGGCCAGGGCGGCCTCGCATTCTTCTGTCCATAAAAAATTTGTGCCTTTTCTTTACTAAGTTGAAGAAAGGTTTGCACTTGTTTGAGCTTCTACTTATGAACCTATTTAGGGCTGCGGCCCGTCCAGTCAACATTTGTACCTGTTTTGCCGATGTCGGGCTCTTCAATTCCAGGATGGCCTTAATCTGATTTGGGCTGGCCTCAATGCCCCTTCTAGTCACCAAGTATCCTAAAAACTTACCAGATCCTACTCTAAATGCACACTTCGCTGCATTAAGTCAGAACCGATATGTTTTAAGGATGTCAAAGACTGTTTTTAGGTCAGCCAGATGACCTTTAGGTTCCTTGGTCTTCACGACCATGCCATCGATGTAAACTTCCACCGTTCTGCAAATCAGGTGTTTGAACATCTTGGTTACCAGTCTTTGGTAAGTTGCTCCTGCGTTTTTCAACCCAAAAGGCATCACTCTATAGCAGTACAGACCTTTTGGGGTGATAAATGCGGTCTTCTCCTCATTTGGGGGATAAATGGCTATCTGATGATATCCCCTATAGGTATCCAGGAAGCTCATCCTTCCATGCCCCAAAGTGACGTCTACCAGCTGGTCAATCTTGGGCAGAGGAAAACTGTCTTTGGGACAGGCCTTGTTCAGGCTGGTGAAGTCTATGCAGACCCTCCATTTACCATTCTTCTTCTTCACTACTACTGTGTTTGATAGCCATGTCGGGTAATCTACCTCTCGAATGGCCCTGGTCTTGAGAAGTCTGTCTACTTCCTCCTCCACTGCTTCGATGTGTATCAACGTTGGTCTTCTTGCTCGTTGGATTATCGGTTTTGCCGACCTATCAACATTCAGTTTATGACAAGTGACCTCGGGGTCAATGCCAGGCATCTCGTAAGGCGTCCAAGCAAACACCTCAATATTTTCTCTCAAGAAAGCTTCCATCCCTCTTTCTTCTTCTTTCGGCTAGGCCCGAGCCGAGAAGAAAGAAGCGTTCTTCATCCCCCTCTTGGACAATGATTTTCGTCAATGTTTCTTCACTCTTTTCGGCCGGCTCCTTGCCGACATCCTCTAGGACCTTCACGTCCTCGTCTTCAATCTTTGTCTTCTCTGGTTTTCGAATGTTGCAGGTGGATTTTATTATTGCCATGGAGCAATTCTTTGCCTGCAGCTGATCTCCTCTGACCTCCTTAATCTCATACTCTGTTGGGAACCGCAATAGTTGATGTAAAGTTGAGGGAATAACCCTCATTGCATGCAACCATGGCCTTCCCAAAATGATGTTGTAAGGGGAGAGTGTGTCAATTACGGTGAACTCTGTTGTTATCTTCCTAGTGCCTGCCAGCACCTCCAAGCTGGTTGTTCCCAGTGGCCATGTCGGTGTTCCATTGAACCCGACCATTGGGCTATTGGACTACTCCATATCGTCTGGGTGAAGGCCAAGCTCCTTGTAACATCGGACGTACATGATGTCACAAGAGCTGCCTTGGTTAATCAGGATGCGCTTTACTTGGCATTCCCCAACCTGGAGGAATACTACCAAGGCATCATTATGCGGTTGCTGCACCATCTCAAGGTCAGCTTCAGAAAAGGACACTACTGGTCCTTGGTACTCCTTTGCCCGATGTCTCTTCTCCTTGACTTGGTAGACATGCTGCAGATGTTTTACCTTCTGGGTTTCCCCCTGAATCTCGTTTTCGTTGACCTTTGAGTGAATTACATTAATTACCCGAGGTCCTCCTACTTGTGGTTGCTGTGCTGGGGGAGGTGGAGCTGCTGTCGCCTGAGGCAATCTTGCCTGTTCTTTCCTTGTTCTGGCCTCATCGACAAGGTCTCTCAAATGGCCTTGCCTCACCAAGTCTTCCAAGTGTGTTTTCAGGGCTCTACAGTCCTGAGTCATATGCTCGTTTTCATTGTGGTAAGCACAATGCCTGCAAAGGTTTCTTCCCATGAATTCTCCTGGTGCCTTTGCTGGTGTTCTGAAATAGGGTTGATTCCGAATTTGATCCAGGACTTTATCAATTGGGATTTGGAACACAGTTGCCTGTGTTGCCCTCAGTTCTATCTCCTGCTTGCTGGATCCGTTGTTACCTCGGCCTCGCTTCAACGAGCCATTTCCCTTTTCTTGCTTTGCCTCTTTAGTCCCCGATGTATCTTCTTCGGCTCTGGCGTACTTCTCGATCCTTGCCATGAGCTCTTCCATGCTTTTTGGCAATGTCTTTGCCAAAGATTTTCGTAGTGGACAATTGTCTTTTAGGTCGTTCTTGAAAGACACGACCACCACCTCTTGATTATATTCTGGTATTTGGTTGAACACCTCATAGTACCTTTTTGCATAGGCCCTAAGGCCTTCTTTCTTACTGATCTTTAGAGCCATCAATGCGTCCACCCTTAATGGCTGTAGCTTGATTGTCACGAACCTGGCCACAAACATCTCGGCCAGGCCTTCCCAAGTCTTCACACTTCCCTTCGGTAGTTTATGAAACCAATCTGATGCAATCTCCTCGAAGGATGAGGGGAACACTTTGCAAGCAACGGCTCGTTCCCACTATATAATGCCATCGAGTTCAAGTATAATCCAACGTGGAAGTTGGGGTCCAACTTACCATTGTAAATTTGGAACATCGGCATACTAAATCTCTTCGGTGCCTCAAATTTGTCTAACTCCACTGAGAATAGTGTTCTCGGCTTATCAGGGGAAGTTACCTCGGTATCGGCATTCTGCTGCTTCCTCTTGAGGTAATCTCTCAAGTCTTCTTTGCTCCGCCCAAGAGCTCGGCTATCTCCTGACTTCAGTCTTTTCGGCATACTACTCTCAGCTTGATGGTGGGTCCTTTTCGATCTTTCTCCGTGAGTTGTGCCGAAGCAGAGCACCTGCCCCTAAACATGTCGATGTTCTTTGGGGTCTGCCTCCTTGGCGTGATGCGTCCTCCGCTATTCTTCTCTCCTCGACTCTCCTCGTCCGTTCTCCCTTGAAGGCCGGCGAGAGTGTTTTTCGTTCCTGGTGTGCTGGGGGATTTCTGGGATTGGTTTCTGTCCTCCCTTCTGTGTATTGGCAGTTGGAATCGGCGTGCCCTGCAGCGGGAATGGTAGCTGCATGACATTGTTTTGCATCATAAAATTGGCGACCAATTGCAGGTCTGCCAATTTGTTCGCCATCTCTTTTACTTCTTCATCCCTTCGAAGGCATCTATCCTTCCATACTTGGAGGTCGTCCTCGTTATAATACTTGCTTTGTTCTGGTTTCTTTTGTACGCCGTCGTCCTGACCGACGTCTTTCCTGCTGTGATTCTGGTCATGAGTTTCTGTGTTGCGGTTGTCTCCTTCGACGTTAAGGTCGATAGGTCTGCCACTCCCAGCAGGAGTGTCGTTCCTAATCTTCTCATTCTGTCCGTCACTGGCCATCTACTCTCCTTTCTTTCCCATAGATGGTGCCAAATTGTGTGAGTGATTTTCCGATCACACTGCTAACTTAATAATCAGCTGGAGAGAACTGGCAGAATAGATGACACCTGGTAGAATAGATGGCACCTGGCTAACCTGGAATAGAAAGAAAAGATTCCGGCAGTAATTCTTCCACCCGGGGGCACTTCGACGATCAAGTCAGTATATCTCTCAAAGATAATCAATAGTGCTAAACTCACTGTTCAGAATATAAATTGCATACCTTAGACCCATCGGAGGTGCTTTTCTTTTATAGTTAACTTAATCCTAGTCCCCATAGAAGCCTAGCTTCAATGGATTTCTGCTCAGTGCTTATCCTGGACTCTCCGAGAGATAAAGATAAACTCCCTAAGAGTGTTATCCTTATCCATGCTAAAGTCCTTCATCATTCTAGGACTCTTGTCCTTTATCCACTTATCTCGGATTTCGATATCTTCGGAGATAACCTCGACCTAACCGAGATAACCTCGACGTCATGACCAGAACACATGGCACCTCGGCTGACACGTCGGCGTCACCTTGGTCACGTGTTGGTACTCAGAAAATATATTCCCACAATATATATATATATATATATATATATATTAAGTAAATGAAGGTTTTTAATGAGAATGCATCTAAGGCTTCCAAAACCTCATCCTAAAATTATTAATTTTTTTTAATTTTAAAATTGTTTTAAAAAATACTATAGCAATTACTTAAAAATTAATTATTATACCATCATTTGTGAAATTTGAAAAGGAAATATAAACTTCTACTTTTTCCTACCTAATTTTTTCTTATTTCATACTTTGTTCAATATCAAAACCTTACAACATTACAATTTAAATACATCCATCTTAACCCTAAGACATTACAATTCCTCCATAAGCTATTGACTATTATCTCTCACTTCATACCTACACAACAAGAACAGAGGGAAAAAAAAACATATATTTGCATTTTTTAAGAATTGTTTGGGTAGCACCTCATCAATTTAATAAAAAAAGAAAGAATAACAAATACAATAACAAATTAATATTTTAACAAGATTGAGTTAGAATAGAAAGTTTGATGTAGTGAATACTAAAAAGGTGACTAGTTAAAATAGAAAAAATGAATTTTGAGTTAAATTAGCCTAAAAATTTGAAGAACTTGATGTGGATGCTCTAAGAGAATGAAAGGTGCTGAATCTAACACAAAAAGCCAAAAAACTGTCCAATTGGCCAAAATTGCCTTCCCTTTTTTGTAGTTTAATTGTCTACGGTTGAAAAAAGAAAAATGCCCACACACCATGAATGGTAGAGATTTAAAGGGTTGTAGGAATTTTTAAAAAATAGGAGTCTTAATCATTGTTATTTAAAAAAATTGTAATCAAATTAAATCATTAAAATTACTGAATCAATCTGACCCAAATTATTTAAACACAATTCGACTCGATTTGGACTTACGTGTTGACATAATTTATTTCTAAAAAAAATCATATAACATTATCAAAAAAATTTAACTTATCATCAATTTGAAAAATAATAATAATATGCTCATTAGACAAACTACTCTTATAATATTCAACAATTAAGCAAAAACTTAACATTAAGCAAACATTGTTTAGCATTAAAAAAAAAAACTTAATATTTAGCAAATAAACATACTATGATTTAAATTAGTAGTACTGCTACGAATCCAGAAATTATCTAAAATTGTTATCTTGTTATTCATATTTATTTTACATATAAATCTCACATTATACAAATTTAATCTCCACTACACAATCACCCATCCAAAAAAATTTGGGTTCCGAGACTTATTGTCAAATCCAATATTTGTGGAAATTGATCCTTTAGGTCCAGATAGATCATTATCTTGTAATTTTTTTTTTTTTTTTTTCAATCAACTCTTCTTTTTTATCCTTTTCTTTTGTGCTCAATAATGACCAAATAAGTGAATCTCTTATAGCGGTGACTATCCGATTTTAGTTTTTTGTCTGGTTTGGCCATTCTTTTTTGATCATTAATTTTATAAAAGTGAGTTTTCCTAACTTTTGTTTTTATGTGTACTTTACAATGTATAAGATGATTTCTAACCCAATTTTGCTCTTGCAATTTCACTCTCAATGATGTGGAATTAGGGATGCTAAATATAAGAGAGAGAAGGGTGTGGAATCGCTTCACATGGAGGGTGGGTCATGTCATGGAGGGCGGAATTAGGAGGGCAAAATTATGGAGATGTAACGCTACGCATCCAATTATTTCATATTTTAGTCAATACCATCAATTTTATTGAGTATTTTATTAATACAAGAGGTACGTGTCATTTTTTTTTAATTTGAAAAATTCAATATTATGTATATTTTTTGAAAAATTCAAAAATATTTAGTAGATTAAGTGATTATTCCTGTAAAATAATTTTTTCACCATTTTTATGAAAGAAATTATATTCAATCTCCATTGCACCATTTCTTGCACACTATTTGAAGAAAAAGTTTAGATAAATACATACAGACGCTAGGAAAAGAGGTTGCCGCTCACAATCTATGATGTGGTGGAAGTTGTTGTTTTTTATTGTGATTGTCAAAAAAATTGTAGAATTCATCAATAAGATCATTAAAAAAATTCGATTAATTGGATATTGATAATTATATAATTGAGTATTAATTATGTGAAAAAAACGTCTATTATCAAATTTATACTGATTAGTTAATTTTCAAAAAATAAATATCATCTGATCATGTGACTATGAATGCTCAATTACTTTAATTTTTTTTATTAATGATATACTCAACAAATCATACAAGATAAACTATTTACATCACAATTAAACTTCCCAAACAGAGCTCTTATTGACCTTTTACTATAACAGTTACGAGGTTGTTTCTCGCTTGCTCTATTTGGGAGTGTCTAATGTGTCTTCCCATAGTCCCTCCAAATGGTTGACATGAGACACTTTGTTGGCTGAACCAACCAAAAGCCAACATGTGTTTGTACAAGATGCTACCATTATTCGGACCACCGTTTCATAGAAGAATAACGGAGGCAACATTTTTTGAAAGCCACAAATCCACTTCTCACTCAACAAAAAGGATTTTGGGTAAGCCTTTGCCTTGTTAAAAATTTTAAATTTCTTTCTATTTGATCTTATGTATTCTAATTTGAATGGGAAGCTAATGTATTTTGTTTTTTTTTGTTTTTGCAGTGTTTAACTCTTCTTACTTTTGATAAATCAAGGATATAGTGTGCTAGCTATGTGATAAAATTATCCAAAGAACACATTTACTATTTCCGAACAAGTCAAAGTAAGTTATTGTAGAAAACCTCTAATGTTATGTGTGCTTTAACAAATATTTATTCCTTAGCTTTGGTACAAAATAACAGTCATCTGTGTATGCTTTCATAAATATTCATTCCTTCGCTTTGCTACGAAATAACATTCATTGATAATAATAAATGATAATTTTATGTAGAATATATGTAGATTTATTTAGGGAGTAGTAATAGTAAGGTAAACTTGAGAATAGAATTATCATTTTATTTCAATTGTATTTAATTGAACCAAAAACTACTTAGGAGTTGGATCTCACTAATTTTTTATTCCTTAAGATATTTTTTTTCACTTTTACCTTACGATAATATTTTCTTATTAGTTTTGTTCATTTCATTTTTTCAAACATGCGTTTATCCAATATTTGATTGCATATTTCATGTTTCATGAAAGTTATATGATTTTTCTTCATTTTCATACTTGCCTTTTAACTGAAAATAAAAATGGTTCATATATTATGATCTTCCAAAGTACAAATGATCATTATTATTATTGTTGAACATATTAGGATATTCTCTAATTGAATTTTGAAGAGTTAAATTATTAGATGATATTTTTTAAAAAAATTGTCCTAATATGACATTTTTGGTCATATGACATTGTTTACCTACAATTTTAGAAACTAAATTTTTAAAAGAAGATATATAAATAGATGAAATAAGAATACTAGTGCTATATATATAAACTTGATTAATTGATAGATTCAATACTTTGAGCACCTCGATATGCAGAAAAATATCAACAATTGTATAACTAAGAATGAAACTGTGTGTTTTCACATATGAAACTAACTTAAAAAAATAAATAGCAATGCGACCTCTTCGCGCATAGCGCGTGTTACGCGCGTGGGGGTCCAACTAGTATATCAAAAAGGGCGAATTATATTATACTATCTGTTCATATATTTTAGGACTCGTGTCACTTTCATTCTTAACTTTTCAATTGTGATACATTTGACCTGAATTTTGAATCTTATTTCAAATAAGGACAATTGAAGATGTCATTACTCAATTTCAAGAGTAAAGTCATCAATTTGATAAAATATAAATTAATTTAACAATAAAATGAATGTCAAAAAAATATTTTTAAATTTAAAAAAATTATTTCTACTTTTAATGTGAATCTATATATTTAATATATGAAATATTTTTAGTTTTAGATTTTTTTGATTTAATAATGATATTAAAATTGTCAGCATATTTGATTTTTAAAAAAAATAAAAACTAATTTAATGAAAATAAAAATAACCACTCATTACATCATCATTATCCAAATATATAATAAAAGTTAATTTGATAAAATAGATACATAAATAAGTGTGTAAATGTGTAAAAAATATATCAATTTTATGTAATTTTATTTTGGTAGGTAGAAATAATTTTTAAAAATTCAAAAAATATTCTTTTGACATTTATATTTGTCAAATAAATTTATATTTTATCAAATTAACGATTTTATCTTTAAAATTGAGCAATAGTATCTTCAATTGTCTTTATTTAGAATAAGATTCAAAATTTAAGATCAAATGTGTTACAATTGAAAAATTAAGGATTTAAGTAATATAAACTCCAAACTATAAAGAGTGTTAATATATTTTATCTCATAAAAAAGGAAATTTGGAGTGCTTATTGTGCACCTAACACAGTAGGCTTTGTTGTGCGGCCTTATGGACTTATTTCGGGGTTCGTCTTAATAATCCGAACCGTTCACATTCTAGAGTACATCGAGTAGAACACACCTGTAAAAAATTAAGTTAATCGGATATCGTTAACACTTTCATCCACTCACATTTGCATCTTCAAAAATAAATGGCATTGTGATTTAAAGTATTAAAATAAATACAAATATGCGTGAATGAAAGGATTAATGATATCTGATTAATTTAATTTTTTACAGATATATTATACTCAATATATTCTAAAATATAAACAATTTAAATTATTAAAACAGATCCCAAAATAAACCAATGAGACTGCATAACAGTGCCTGCTAGCACAGCAGACAGTCCAAATCCTAAAAAAAGGGTTAATGAAGAAGAAAGGGAAAAGAATCACTATCATTATAGAATGGATAAAAAGCTTCATTAGGTTATCTTACATTAGATTAGACTGTCAACATAAATTTCAGAACATAAACCTTACACTTTGGATCATTTACCATGTGTATTATCAAGAAATCAAGACAAAATGACATACCTGAATCCATTGATGAACGGTTAAACGGAAGCGTGATTATCAATGAACTCTTTGTTATTGATTATGTTATTGCCTTCTAATCCTTTCCCCTTTGGTGCCTTATGTTTCTTCTTGAGAGGATTTAGAAAGCAAAATGGCAGTGTTCTTATTTTTCCACTTGGGAAGGAATAGGGACCATAACCTTTTAAAGGTTGTAATTGGTTTTCAAAACTAAAAGGTTGTGGAAGTTCAAAAGGAATGAAAACCAACTTTAACCATTATTGGTTTTAATTTCTATTTATTGGTTTTCAAAACTGAAAGGTTGTGGAAGTTCAAAAGGAATGAAAACCAACTTTAACCAATATGTTTTAATTTCTATTTCTGCCCCTCATAGAAATAGAAATTATACAACTAGTATCTACACATTAGGTCCATAACACATATACCCTTAAGCCTATTAACTAAATTGAATCACTTAAATTGTAGGCTTCTTATAAATGATAACACCACATTTAATTATGTGATCCCATTGAGACATTATCTAACAACTAACAGATTCCTTCTGCATACATGATTGTGGCTCGATTTTTGGAAACGCAATTAGTGATCCTTTTTTGAAATAGTAATGTTATATATATCAATTAATATACTAATTAGTGTATTAATACTATTTATGATATTATTATTAATTACACTAATTATATAAATTATAAATATCAAAAATCTCTTAAATTATGTCACATTATTAATTAGTACACTAATTAGTATACTAATTAATGCATATAAGATTATTCTTTTTGAAATAGTTGATACTAATTGTGCTATATTTTGTTCCTAATTTTGTCTCTTATGTTGGAAGTTAGCCTATTTCTCTTTTGTCTCGATGGTAGGTTTTTTTGAGTTAAATCTATCAAGTAATTGATTATCCAAAATCAAGATCCACATATGTTACAATGTCCCTATAGAATATTCTTTTTTTTTCTTGTAAAAAAGATGATCAAATGCAATTTGGTAGAGGTTCGACCATGACTTGCAATTATTTATGAAGATATTTTATAAATAAATATATTTTTTATCAGATTTTTATTAATATTAAAATACAAAAAATAAAATAGATTTTACATTAATAAATATATGTCGAATTTAAGTCTTTGTGTTTTTTTGGTTTTTTTTTTTTTTTTTTTTTTCACAAGACATTAATTAATATGTTAATAATTAGATTATAACATAAATAAATGTCTTTCCATAGATTCGAACCTTAAACTTCTAACATCCATTTATAGATACCTTTTTTCTAATTTTAATTATGCTAAATATATTAAAGCCCAACTTTTCAAAGCTCACTTTCATTTGAGTGCAATTTTGATTCATTTCTTATATTGGTTCCTATTGTTTTGTTATGAATACAATTGCTTAATAGAGTGGTTTCTTTCTTCTTCTTCTTTTTTTTTTTTTTTTTTTAAATCTATTTTTTAATTAACCATCTAATTGAGCCTACGGGCTTCACCACATACTCACACCAATGATTCAACTTATTTATTTGGTAAAACTTCGTTTGAGAAGTGGGTTAGATTTTTGACTTTTTGATTATTTTAGTTATTTTATCCTGGCGTTAAAAAGTCTTATTTAGGAAGGATTTTTAGTTTTTTTAGATTTTTTGGGAGAGAAAGAATGTAATGATTATAAGTTGATGTGATATTTTGTTTTATTAGGCTAAAAAACCTATTTTATTTTTTATGGCTATTTCAGCAAAAAAAGTCCAAACCCTCCCTTCCCAAACATGCCCCAAGTCTTTTTGCGTAAGTTATTCATTAGAAAAAATTAAATTACCGTGATAATTATAAACACATTATTTCACAATGGCCTTGTTTGGGAAGTTAATTATTTTAGTTTTTCATAATTTTAGTAAGCTAAAATATTTGTGTTTGGGAAGATAATTAAATTTTTTTTCTTTTTGTAATTAGATGTGATATTTGTAAAAGAAAAAATAAATGATTATGTATTTAATGTGATATTTTGTCTTATCTTATTAACTATTTTAACATATTTTATCTTTTTATAAATTTTAGTCCAAAAAACAAAAGATAATTTTTGCCAAACAAGGCCAATATGGAAACAATCAGCATCCTTTGAGTAAAATATGAGAAACGAGTAATATGTTAAAATTGAGATTAGTCTTCTATAGTCTTTAATTGTGCCAATTGACCTATATTAACTAATACTAATAATTATTTAATTCATTAATACTCAAATCATCTGTTTCGTAAGATTTGCCTTATGCATTCCTTCTGGCTCTCAAAATGGAAGAGTCTCAGCTTCACCCCTGACCAACCAAGTGAGGCCATTTCGGCAAAACATTTTGAATCACACTACAAGGTTAATGTACTTCAACTCTCCACCTATATCTGGGTGTAATATTTAATAACAAATAATAACAAAATTAACATTATAATGTGTGTTATTGAAGTGGTAAGAGATTTTTTTCTTATACCGAAGGTCTTGATTTCATGTCTTGTACATTTTGCATAAGGAGAAATAAGTAAAGATTTGAACATAAAGTTCAGCATTCACTTTATATATTAAAAAATATAATATGATTTCTACGATAATAAATTCACCTATTTTGAAGTTTATAAATTATATGTAATTATGATCCTGTGATTTTTAATGTAATACTCTAAAAACAAAAACAACAAACGGAAACAATTTATTTATGAATTTTGTTAAGAAGTGCCCTTACGACACTTATTAAGAATACATATTATGACATACACAACCTCCACTATTATAAAAAGTTGTATACGCAATAAATATACTCTATTAAATAATTGTTTCTTTTTCTGAAAGGGACTAAAATACCCCGTCTTACCATTTTTTTTTTTTACATCTCTGTTACGTTTTGATTTATTTATTTATTTATTTTTGTATCCTTTCATTTTGCACGATTTGCTTTTTATCACTTTATATTATCACTATTTTTTAAAATATCTTTTAATTAAAAAAAAAAGTTTGATTGATCTAATTATATATATTATGAAAAGTAGTGTTTTTCTCATACTTAGGTGACATATTATAAGGTCTTAATTTTTTCCGAAGAGAACCACATCACCATGTCTTTTTTATTTACATATAACGTTCTACACAAACTCAATTTCAATTATAATAATTAATTTTATATGAATTCTATTTGAGAAATACTAATTTTTCATATATATAATTTAAACTACACTTTCCTAATAAATAGTTTTAAAATAGATATTAAAGAAAAATCAACACTCAACATAATTAATCTATCTATTTTTTCTTAATCTAACAGCAACATACTTATATTTAATTTTTTAAAATAAAGTTATTTATAACTACCATTCCTACTTTTTTTTTAAATAATATTTCCAAATGAATAAAATAAATAATTAGAATCACTTTTAATTGTATGTTACTATTTTTTTTGCAATTTAACTATTATTATTAATGTCGAGTTGAGTGGCTATTTGGAAAGTGAGCAAGAAGTTGCATTTTGCAGCATTCCAAAAAAGCAACTAGCAGCATAAAAAAGCATAAAAAAGCAAGTAGGTTGATTTGGGAAGGGGCAAAAACGCAGATGGTTAAATTACGTAATTGCCCTCCATGAAATTACATAATTGTTCAAACAACCACATGGGTTAAGAAGTAAATTTCCTAAGTTTGGTGGGATGTTTTGGTCATTTTAATGTGATGTGACACCATAAATAAATATTATACAAAAAAACAAAAAAGTAATTTTTTACCAACTTCTCAAATCACTTTCCAAAAAAGGCAAAAAGCTTGGTAAAAAGTTAAAACCAGCTTTTTACCATCTTCCCAAAGCACCCTGAGTGTTTATTTTACTTTGTTATAATTTAATATTATATAAAATTATTATATATTTATTTTAGTTACACATTTATAGCACGGTAGGGCTAAGATTATTAAAATACAAATAATTAATTGAAATAAAATTATTATATATATTTGTTTAAATAACACTTTTATAGAACGATAATGTTAAGATTATCAAATAAATAATTAGAATCATTCTTTAATTTTAAATGATTTTTTTCTCCAATTTAATCATTATTTTTAATATTAAAATGAATATTTTTTTATTATATTAAAATTAAGTACAAAAGTATCATATATATACATATTTAAACTACACTTTCATAGTTTAACAGAATGAAAATTGCACTGCATATTTCATAATATATTTTTAAATAGTTCTATGTATATGTATACATAAATATATATTATTTTTTTGTAATCCATACATTGCAACATATTTCTAAAAATAATTTATATATAGGTATATATAAATAATTTAATTTAATTTTAGAAAATATTATTTAAAAAGGAAAATACTAGTTTATAAAATAGTGATATATATATATATATGGTCGTTAACAAAACATAGGGTGTATGATGAATGAGTTAGAAAAGCCGATAAAAAGATAATTTTTTAGATACATTAATTTGTTAAAAATGTATTCTATTAAAGAAATAAAGAAGGGTATTTTAGTCCCTTCACAAAACAAAACAGAAAAAAAAAAAAAAAAAAAAAAAAAAAAAAAAAAAAAAAACACAACAAAACAACAACAACAACAACAACAACAATTCTTTAATATAGTATATTTATTGCAAAAACATCAATCCAAAGACCTCTGAAGATATTGGACATGGTGGGTATCTATTCATTTGGAGATAGGAAGTATTTGGCAAACAATTTTCTTTGAAAATTGTAAAATTGTGGATTTGTGACCCATTTTCTCAGCCAAGATTTCAGCAAGCTTTTGGGCTAGGCCTGAAACTGTTCTGGCAAACTGTTCCATGGTCGAGCTGAATACAATCAAGGAAGATTTTAAGTTAGGAGAAATAGCAACAAAAAATAATAATGATAATTTAAATACGCAAAATATATATTGAAAATTGTGAAGTACAACATTTACTCACGAAAAATATCTAGAAAATTATTTGAAGTTTAAAATATATGAATCAGATTCATCTTGATTTGCACCACACAAAATTTAAATTTACACCATATATTCAACTTTTTAATACTTTCTTGAATATTTTTTATTTTTTTTAAATACGTAGCATTTTTGTTTAATTATAATGTAGTTAAACGAAATTTTTATACATAAACGAATTTCTAAGCAATTAATGGGTCTTATGTGTAGTTGTTATTAAAGTAGGCACCACCTTGGTGTATACTATTAGAAAAAGAAAGTAACAAATGTACCTATGTACAGCATTATCCGTCAAATAAGTATGTCCTAATTTATTTATTTTTTGTTTATTTATTTTGGAGAAAATATGTTAACTAAGTTATCTTAAATCTATTAATCTAAAACTCTCAAATTGCATTCTTGAAATCTAGATTTAAAATATTACACTAAACTGAAGATCATACTCATTGAATAAGTTATACAAAATTCATTCATTTTAAATTATAAATGCAAACTCAACTTAAAAATGTGACAAACTTTTTTCGGCAGAGTCTACAATACACATCCACAAAAAAAGCGTGCCATATGCAAGTTACGATATTTTGTGGCATTGATACTAGTTTATGTCATAATCAAACCACTTTCAGTTATAAATAAAAAGATCACAATAGGTTATAACTAAATACCATTTCAAGTATAATTAAAGGCTTTTTTGTTCATAGCCAATATAATGATCATAACTAACATAATCAAACCACTTTCAGTTATAAATAAAAAGATCACAATAGGTCATAACTAAACGTCACTTTCTTTTTTTTTTTTTTTTTTTTGATCACCAAAAGAAAATTTATTGATGAAAATCAGATGTACAGAATACAAAGATGAACTTCAATAAAGGGAGGCGAGTGCCAAAGCATCAAAGCAAACTAGACGATTTCAACTAGGTTGGGACCGGAAAGCAAGCCAATCACTTACTAGCACTATACCATGGCTAGAGAGAAACCAATCGAACAAACAAAAAGCAAAGGAAATAATAACCACCCCCAACACCCAAAACATCGATCGTAATAGTCCATCTACACCTCATACCAAACAAAACCCCCTTCCAATTTGAACCCTCATAACAAACAATCACCTCAAACCGATACCCCATCTCTTGAATTTTGGAAGTACCATTGATGCTTTCAGTAACTTCTTTTTCCTTTATTTATTCCTTTGACTCGCATTGTTGGGATATGAGGCCTTATGAACACCTCCACCCTCATGCCTCTTAGAAGATTCCTCAATATTGATCGAATTGCTACTCACTATCGGAATAGAAGACTTTCAGCAACGTCAACCCCTTCTACTACTCCTTTTGGACCAAGAGAGAAAAGTGAACTTAGCTCATAGGATACTTGCACAATCTTATTTTTTCCAATAGGAACTCCAAGATCTACAGTAGTAGATTTGGGCCTCCAAAATAATGAATGAACACGCCCACATTTATGTTGTGGGCCAAGCACATTCCTTAAATTAAGAGGTTTCATTTGCACCAAGTTTAGCACAGATTCTCCATAAAAACCATTTGTCTTCACACATTGATTGCTAGTTGATGATGACTCATTTGATTTGTTTGAATTTGAGGAAAGCACCATTTTTTATCTCAAAACTGACAGAGATTTGATCTTTTCTTGCACTAAATTTGAGTGCTACATCTTCATGAAAATCAAAGGTTTCACATATCCTAACAAGATATATGTTTCCTTTTTACTCCAAACTTATCACCGTATTTATAGACTTCATGCTATTTGTTATCAATCTGACCTTGCCATACTCAAGAGAATATGTATTGTTAACTTCAACAAATTGGATTACCTCACCCCGTAAGCTACCAATGCTTTTGAATGTGTTAGCATTCCATAAGTTAAATGGAACTCCATAACAGCATAGCCAAACACATCTCTCCTGATCGAGATTTACCTCTTTTCTTCATTCTGTTACTGAAACACACCAATCATAAATCCACCCCCTTAACTGGTCATATCCCTCCTTCATAGCCTGTGATGAGTTGAAGGTTAGGACTGCACTTCTACCTTCTCATCTTTTGACTAATATCTCACCCAAACCTTTCTTGCATAATTAGTCTCTAAATGCCGAAAAAGAGAAAAAGTTTTTGAGCTTCACTATCAAACTCACAGAGAGCCATTCATTATCTAACTCAAAAGCTTTTGCCACTAAATAATCCTTCCTATCAGTAGCTTCAATTTTTACTGCTTCAACATAAGATTTCTGACCTCCAACCACTGTTAAATCTTGCTTAGACCGCCTTTATAAATCTATCTTCAAAGGTTTACTTGATTCCGGCCTGTGCTGCTTTAATTGAGGCTTGGTGAACACTGCATTTTTAACTTTTAGCTCCTTATCCTCAACCCACAAACCATTTGCCTTTTGAACAACCAAATTTTTTGCTACCGAACAATCACATCTAATGAAGCCGAATCTTGTACCTGTTACTGTCATTGTCTTTGCCGGGATGAACACATCCTTCACTACCTCAAATTTGTTGAATAGGATGTACAAGCTCTTTGGACACATTGATTCAGGAATGTCATCCACAAAAATAGTGAACAATCCATCATTTAGGACACCAATATTGCTACCCTCTTTCCTTCTCAGAACTGCGTTACAACCTCCACTAATGCTACCCTTTCAGAATCTTTTTTCATCCTGTATAACACTACTCTTTCCTCCATTCCATACCCGAAGTTTCTCTGTATATCTCCCTGTTCTTGACTTCTCCAAATCATAAACCAAGAACAAGACCAACCCCAATATTGACACAAACAAGTCCAATCCCAATAGTGTAATTAAAGAGATACCAGAATTCACAAACAGAGACACTAGAGTTCACAAACAAGTCTAAACACAAGCAGAGAGATTGAAGGTAATATAACCTGAGTTCACAAGGATGATACCTCACCTTACAAGATCCGTTACCAAAGATCGAAGATTCATACGGCGCGAATCTAACTTACGGACTCAACACAAATCTACATCTCTTCTCCCCCATTGTTTGCTGCTAGAGAACAGATCTGATGGAACATATCTGTGTTCGCCTGCTCTGGATCAAACAAAACCAAGAGTGAAACCAAATTGATCCAATCGAACGAGGAAAGATAAAGAGAGTTTGTCTTCCTTGTTTCAGTGTGGTTTTCTATCATGCCCCAAAATTTGGACAATTAAATATTAAATTAGGACTAAATCCCAATCAATATTTTATCATCCAAATCCTAGGAGTGAAACAAAATCTAAATGTTCTCACCTCCATAAGGTTTAAGTAAATTTCAATGCCAAAAAAATAAAAATACAAGGGATAAAAAAAAAATAACAAAACGCCATCCAAACCATCCATCATAATTCATGACTATCCAATACATCCAATATTAAAGTAGCAACAAATAGTCAAAATAACTTCAATAATGTAAAGTTAGAAAATAACTAATGTAGGTCGAAAGGTACCTGTAGACACCCCATTTTTGATTGACCTTAAGACTCAGACGTCACCGATTGAGCGCTTGGTGATGTTGCATAATGTGCTCGTTCAGAAGTTTCAGCCGCGAGCTTGTTACAGTACCACATTGAGACCACCTAAGTTACATTTTTAGTCTTTCAATGTTATTTATTTGGTGGAGATGATGTGTTTTATACACTTGGGCAGATTTAGCAAGCAACACGCAAATTCAAGCAAAAATTGCATGAAAACAGATTCTCCGTGCAAGAAGCAAAAAATCCTGACCTGCCACCTCATTGCATGTGCAGCCAAGCTTCACCACATGTGCGACCCATCACCACTAGAGTGACCCATATGGGCGCTTGAGCGGCCCACCTAGGGTTGCGTGCATGAAATTTTAAGGCTCTTCTGTTGGGAATAAAAAGAAGAAAAAGTGGCTGAAACTAGGTTCAAAAATATTTCAGAGAAAAGGAAAAGAGAGACTAGGATTTGAAACAAAAGAACTTGAAGCTTGAAGAATGTCTCCCATGGTGGCTTCTTCTTCCTTCACCTCTTCCTACTCCTCCATAAGTGGCTAAGCTCTTCTTTTCTAAGGTTTTGATGAAACCCTAGCCATGTAAAGGGATTTTTGTTAGACTTTGATTGTGAAGTGGTTTGAATAAATGTATAGATGTTTTAGAAGTTCATAATGATTTTTCTTTTCATCTCTTCAAGTATTTTATTCTCTGTGATTGTTTAATGATTTCCATACATTTGTTTTTTATGTGTTTGTGTTCAAAGTGTAAGACGAGTTATGCTATGAGAGACGGGTCGTGTTGCTACCATAGTTTAGAGCAAACGCCTCATGCTACTTGAGATGACTCATGCATGTACATTGAACATAACTATCCCCTTAATCAATATTTCAAACTTGTAGTTCTGAAATATGGGGTAGTTCAAACTGGAGTGCAATTGGTGACTATTGTTAAGTCTTATTTATGTGGTTAGTGGTGAATTCTTTGCCCTAAATTTTTTCCAAAAATCAATATCTCAAACCCTACGTTTAATTGTCAATTTAATTTCTCAATTTCATTTAATTCTCGTTTAGTCATAATATCCCTCAATATTTTTATCAAAATTAATTTAGAAATTTAAGAATTAAATTAGTTTAATTTCCCATTTGTCCCTGTGGATCGATACCTGGACTTGCCATTATTCTAAAAGAATTTAGTATATTTTAGTATTTATATTTGGTGTGTGAAACGACCCATCAAATTTTGGCGTCGTTGCCGGGGACTTCTGGAAAATTAAGTAATTTACAGATACATTCCTCTTTTAATTTTTAGTTTAGGATTTTATATTTTAGTGTTGCTAAGTGTGTAAAGTATTTGCAATTGGATCCATCACTGAAGTGCAAGCGAAGCGCAACCAAGTTTTAAACAAAAACCGCAACACCAAAGTGCTTTAAAAAAAATTTAAAAAAAGAAGAAGAAAAAAACATAAGCAAATACTCACAAACAGAGCACTAAAGTGCTAAAAAGAAAGAAAGAGCTTAAGTGGATTGGAGACAACGGTCTACACATCAAGCACCCGTAAGACGAGTAAAGCATTTTCGTTTAACCATAGTGAGTATTTTCTCCTTTGGTATTGTAACGTCCCGAAATAAATGTTGGACAATCTTCACTATAATTAATTAATTCTGTTTGTGTACTTAACAACAAACAGAATATATAACAAAATAAAGGAAATGAGAGAAAATTGTTTGATCACAAAAATAAAACTAGAAATAAAATTAAATAAATAAAAACAGATTTTATTTTGTTACAAAAACAAAATTAAAATCTGATTTAATAAACAAATGAAACAGAATAATAAATTAAACAACTTACTTGATTAATTTCTTCGAATAATAATCTGATCAAGTCCAGTGTTTGACACTGTGTCCTTAAGATAGATTCGTCCTTTCCTCGGTGCTTTTAGAATATGGACGCCTATCTCCCAGGATGAAATGATCAACAACAAATAAATGCAACACTATAATTTATTTGTTCTTCGAACACACTTAGTGTATGCACTCTTTCTAACATAAAAATAATGGAATAAATGCAGCAAAATGCAGAGATGATTTGCAGTAAAAGATGGACGAAAATTGGAGTAGAAATCCAAATGGGGAACTAGTCTATTTATAGATGTATTGGTGGCTGCAGATTTTGAATTAAACAGGTGCAACCTGTTTGAACAGGTATAAAACCTGTTTGGACCAACCTCACACCACGCACCCGCGCCCAAGCCCAGCTCGCCCGACCAACCAGACGGACGGCGGCGCGCGCGCTTGTGGTGATTTTTAGGTCCAATGGGTCTAGCCCATTTTGCCCATAACCTCCCTCTCTAAAACACTTGGGTATCCCTTGGGGTACACCCCAAGTTCCAATCCCATGCCATATAAACCCATTCAAAACTTCCCACCAAATCAATGTGGGACAAGCCTTATTCAAACCTTTAAGAATTTTTCATCAAAACTCCATTTCCATGGAGCATACTTTGGCTTCAATTTTCCATTCACCCGGTAATGGTTTTGAGCAACCAAATATACCACGTGAATCACAACGCGGCATAGAACGCGTTACCACTTTGACCCGCGAAAATCGACGCACGGGGCTTACCTAAAAAATAGACCAAACTTGAGAAAAAATTCTGGTTTTACCCAGAATTTTTCTACCATTTCCAACAATCCCCCACATGAATGGAATTTGATGACAACGGAAATGCAACAATATGCAGACTTTAACGAAAGAGTATAAGTCGAAAATATCTTGCATCAGGATAGATAGTTTTCGGCCTTGAACTTTCCCTAGTGATAACCTATCGGACTTACTAGCTAACCAATGGACGCGATGCCTTGAATTGTTCATCCGTTTGTGTAAGCCAAGATAATAGATTTCACACAAAATATCTTCCAACATATCGTGGTTCTCACTGTTGTGTTCATTTTGGCCTTGAACACTCCTGGTTTTCATGAGTGTTTTTTCTAGAGAATTTAGCCTTTTTTATTCTCATAGAACCGGCCCCAGTTCGACACTCATATAGGTGATTCTTATTGTGAGTATCTCCTTATACTCGTCGTGATTTTATGCCTCAATCAAGATATAAGTAATCATTAAAAGAAAAGTTTATCCTTATATCCCTGCAGACAACATATGTTGCAGATATCACTCTTACCATAAAAATGGGTAGGGAGATTTTAATCCCTTGGTGATTTTTGGCGAGCCACACATAACTTAGTTGTCCCTTTGAACTTAGTTCTTGGGATCTCCAGTCATATAAGTAGGGTTACCATTATGACGACTCTTATGTAATAGGCTTCAATCCCATCCCCTTTGATGAACTATACACTAGCTCTTTTGTCAAACCTTTTGTTAACGGATCCGCAATATTCTCTTTAGATTTTATATAATCTATTGAGATTATTCCGTTTGACAACAATTGCCTTACGGTATTATGTCGACGACGAATATGTCGTGACTTACCATTATACATATGATTCTGTGCCCTGCCTATTGCAAATTGACTATCACAATGAATGCAAAGAGAGAATTTGTTTGATTACAAAAATCAAACTTGAAATAAAAATATATAAATAAAAAACAGATTTTATTTTGTTACAAAAACAAAAATAAAATCTGATTAAATAAACAAATAAAAACAGAATAAAATTAAACAACTTACTTGGTTAATTTATTTGAATAACTTTTCTGATCAAGTCCAGTGTTTAACACTGTGTCCTTAAGACAGATTCGTCCTCTCCACGGTGCTTTCAGAATTCGGACGTCTATCTCCCAAGATGAAATGATCTACCACAAACAATAGCAGCACTACTAATTCAATGGACGCGATGCCTTGAATTGTTCAGCCGTTTGTGTAAGCCAAGACAATAGATTTCACACAAAATATCTTCTAACACATCGCAAGATGAAGAATAGAAAACAGAAGTGAAATACGAAATTTCTGAAATCAAAACATCAAATGAGGGTGGTCATATTAAATTCTTCCGGATGTCAGGTACATGTAGTACGTTGTTGAGGGTCAGTTCTTTCCCTGATGTCATCTTCAAGATTACTTTCCCTTGTCCAGCCACAGTAGAAGTAGAAGAATTTCCCATGAAAATGATAAGCATGTCATCTACATAAAGACAAACTATGACATATCCTTGGTCAGTGTTTTTTACATAGACGCATTTGTCACATTCGTTTATCTTAAACCCATTAGTAAGCATTGCATGATCAAATTTTTCATGCCATTGCTTAGGTGCTTGTTTTAATCCATAAAGGGATTTTACAAGTCGACAAACTTTCTTTTCTTGCCCTGATACTACAAACCCTTCGGGTTGTTCCATATAGATCTCTTCATTTAGATCACCGTTTAAGAAAGCTGTCTTAACATCCATTTGATGTATTTCTAAATTAAACAACGCTGCTATAGAAATAAGCATGCGAATGGATGTTATTCTTGTCACAGGGAAATATGTGTCAAAATAGTCTAGACCTTCCTTTTGTCTATAACCTTTAACTACAAGTCTTTCTTTATATTTGTCCATTGAACCATCTGCTTTCATTTTTCTCTTGAATATCCATTTATATCCAAGAGGTTTAGAACTTGGTGGAAGATCCACAAATTCCCAAGTATGATTTTGTATAATGGATTCAATTTCATTATTAACAGCCTCTTTCCACAAAGGTGCATCAGGACCTGTCATTGCTGCCTTAAAGCTTTGAGGTTCATTTTCTAACAGGTATGTCAGAAAATCTGGACCAAAGGATTTTGATGTTCTTGCTCTCTTACTTCGTCTTGATTCATCATCAGTTAAATCCTGTAGGTCGAGACCATTACTAGTCTCTTGTGTTTGATTGTCATTAGTCTCTTGACTTTGTGTACAATCATAAGTTCTTTTCTATGAACTTAATTCATGTCCTTTCTTGTAAGGAAATACATATTAAAAAAATACACCAGTCTTTGACTCTATAATAGTGTTCACATTTATATCTGGTATTTCTGATTTATAAGTCAGAACCCGATATGCACTACTATTCTAAGCATAACGAATAAACACACAATCTACTATTTTTTGTCAAATCTTAGTCTTTTTAGGAACAGGAATTTCAACTTTTGCCAAACACCCCCACACTTTTAAGTATTTGTAAGAAGGTGGTCGACCTTTCCACAATTCATAAAGAGTGCTGTTGGTTTTCTTGTGGGGTATTCTATTAAGAACATAATTAGTAGACAATATTTCTTCCCCTCACAAGTTCTGTGGTAAGCCTGAACTTAGTAACATGACATTCATCATTTCTTTTAGGGTTCTATTCTTTCTTTCAGCAATTCTATTTTGCTGTGGAGAATAAGGTGCTGTAGTTTGGTGAATAATGCCATGTTGTGCACAAAATTCATTTAATGGTGCATCATATTCACCACCCCTATCACTTCTAACCATTTTAATGGTTTTACCAAGTTGATTTTCAACTTCTGTTTTGTAGAGTTTAAACATTTCTAAGGCTTCATCTTTACCTCTAAGTAAATAAACATAACAATATCTTGTACAATCATCGATAAATGTTATGAAATACTTTTTGTCTCCTCTAGTTTGAACAAATTTCAGATCACATACATCAGTATGAATTAATTCTAGAGGTTCAATTTTCTTTTCAACCGATTTAAATGGAGCCTTAGTTAGTTTCACTTCTAAAGAAATTTCACATTTATGATTAGGATTAATTTCAAACTTTGGTATATAATCTAACCAATTAATCTACGTAAAGCATCAAAATTCACATGTCCTAATCTACCATGCTATAAATTCTACTCAGGAATATAAGCAAAAGATGTGTTATTTTCATTACTAGCAACTTTTGGTACAACTGTCATTACATTTAGTTTGAAGAGACCATCACTCATGTATCCCTTACCAACATACATGCCACTCTTTGTTAATACAAATTTATCAGACTCAAAAACAAGTCTAAAACCATTTTTACTTAACAAAGAACCAGAAACTAAATTCTTCCGGATGTCAGGTACATGCAGTACGTTGTTGAGGGTCAGTTCTTTCCCTGATGTCATCTTTAAGATCACTTTTCCTTGTCCATCCACAGTAGAAGTAGAAGAATTTCCCATGAAAAGTTGTTCACCATTTGCAGCCTCGATGTAGGTAGTGAGCACCTTCTTGTTCGCACATATGTGACGAGTTGCTCCAGTGTCAACCCACCACTCTTTGGGATTTCCAACCAAATTAGCCTCAGATACCACAGTAGAGAGGTTGATGTCATTCACTCCGTCAGAGATGTAATCTAGTTCAGTTACATTGGCCTGATTGGTAGTCTTTTTGCTTGTACTTCCATGATCCTTCTTAGGGCGACGACAGTCAGAAGCCCGATGTCCAGTCTTGCCACAGTTATAGCATTTTGCTTTGAACTTCTTGTTGCTATCGCCTTGTTTAGGACGATCTCCAGTAAACTTCCTATTTTTGTTATGTGATGTATGAACTTGTTCAACCACATTAGCCTTGGACTCAATGGGATTTTTTCCATTCTTCTTTTCAGCCTTACGGTTATCTTCCTCAATTCTCAGTCTTACAATAAGTTCATTCATGGTCATCTCTTTGCGTTTATGTTTTAAATAATTTTTAAAATATTTCCAAGCCGGTGGTAACTTTTCCACTAAAGCAGCGACTTGGAAAGACTCGCTCAGAGACATACACTCAAAACGAATATCATGTAAAATTAATTGAAAACTTTGAACTTGAGAAATTACTGTTTGGGAGTCTACCATAACGAAGTCCAAAAATTTACCGACAATAAATTTCTTTGTGCCGGCATCCTCTGCCTTGTATTTCTTCTCCAAAGAAGCCCATAATTCTTTTGCTGACTTCGGAGGACTGTAAACATTATACAGCATGTTGTCAAGGCCATTGAGGATGTAGTTTCTGCATAGGAAATCTGAATGTTTCCAAGCATCTACAACGACAACAACTTGTTGATCATTTTCACCCTCTTTAAGTGCTGGAGCCTCTTCATGGAGAAACTAGGCCAAATTAAGAGTTGTAAGATAAAACAGCATCTTCTGCTGCCATCTCTTAAACTCAATACCGTTAAACTTTTTCGATTTTTCTCCATGATTTATTGGTACTTGAACATGGTTCTGGATAGGGACCGGTGTTGGTGTAACAATCGGAGTACTACTTCCAGTTGTAGTTTCAGTTGCAGTAGCCATAATTTCCGATTACAAAAATCAGAAAAAAATTAAAACACAAATTAATTTTCTAGTTACTAAAATCAGAAAATAAATTATTACATAAAATAATTTTATTTTCCTTGTTATTAAAACTAGAAAAATAAAATACCACAATAATTTTCTGTAACACAAATTAATATTCTGCAATTGTTAATGACACCAGTATATTACTACTAGTTGTCAAAGAAAAGAGACAGTATATTACTACTATCTATCAAATAGCATAAATTACTATTTGTTTTTCTAACTAGAATATGTTTTTATGAAATCACAAAAAATTAAATACAATGAAGATACCAAAAAAGGAATATATCTTAAGATTGTTGGACAATCTTCACTGTAATGAATTAATTTTGTTTGTGTACTTAACAACAAACAGAATATACAAGAAACAAAGGAAATGAGAGAAGATTGTTTGATTACAAAAATCAAACTAGAAATAAAATTAAATAAATAAAAACAGATTTTATTTTGTTACAAAAACAAAATTAAAATATGATTTAATAAACAAATGAAACAGAATAATAAATTAAACAACTTACTTGATTAATTTCTTCGAATAATAATATGATCAAGTCCAGTGTTTGACACTGTGTCCTTAAGACAGATTCTTCCTCTCCTCGGTACTTTCAGAATATGGACGTCTATCTCCCAGGATGAAATGATCAACAACAAATAAATGCAGCACTACAATTTATTTGTTCAACGAACACACTTAGTGTATACACTCTTTCTGACAGAAAAATAATGGAATAAATGCAGCAAAATGCAGAGATGATTTGCAGCAAAAGATGGACGAAAATTGGAATAGAAATCCAAATGGGGAATTAGTCTATTTATAGATGTATTGGTGGCTGCAGATTTTGAATTAAACAGGTGCAACCTGTTTGAACAGGTATGAAACCTGTTTGGTTTTGAATTAAACATATTTAAATTTGTTGGGTTCAAAATTCAAACAGATAAAAACGGGAAGAGACCTGTTTGGGTGTACAGAAAAAAATCGGACCAGTTTATTTCCGGAATTAATTTGAATTCTGGATTTTATTTTTCAAAAAATAAAATTAAATTCAAATGTTTTAGACCTAAAAAGATAGGTATTGGGCCGGATAAGCCCAAACCAACCTCATACCACACACCCGCGCCCAAGCCCAGCCCAGCCCGTTCGACCGGATGGAAGGACGGCGACGGCGCCCGCGTGGTGATTTTTGGGTCCAATGGGTCTAGCCCATTTTGCCTATAACCTCCCTCACTAAAACACTTGGGTACCCCTTGGGGCACACCCCAAGTTCCAATCACATGCCTTATAAACCCATTCAAAACTTCCCATCAAATCAATGTGGGACAAGCCTTATTCAAACCTTTCACCAAAACTCCATTTCTATAGAGCATACTTTGGCCTTAATTTCTCATTCACTCGGTAATGGTTTTGAGCAACCAAATATACCACGTGAATCACAACGCGGCATAGAACGCGTTACCACTTTGACTCGCGAAAATTGATGCACGGGGCCCACCTAAAAAATAGACCAAACTTAGAAAAAAAATTTGGTTTTACCCAAAATTTTCCAACCATTTCCAACAATAAATACAATAAATCCATCCCATAAACAATAGTATAATTGAACGACACGCTTTCATTAATCAGAGTTTAATATACAAAAGTGACAGATACGATAAAGGATAAAAGCTATACTCGTATCATATGCCTTACAGGCTTACATCTTCCAAGTCGCTGCTTGGGTACAACAAGGTGAATCATAAGCTCAATACAAATAAAGCCCTAAACTTGTACAAATATGAAACAAAAAATACAAGCAAAGTAAACAATATGAGCCTTTAACTCCATGGTCTTTCCAAGCTAAGACCTTGGCGGAGGCATATCACCAACACTTGAAAATGGTTTTCCTATATAAGGTGAGCCAAACCCCATTAGAAATAATCCAGTACAAGATATGAAACTTAACGAAGATATACAGGTGATATGCAATTACAATGCCATTGATAAACCGTTTCATAATTCTTTTGCAAAGCATGTAGTACCAACTGTATTATTTCAATTCATGACATCAGTTCCATTTCATTCAGCCAACCAAATTGAGAATACAACTCAATAGATCTCTAACCAGTACTACCATTATACAATCACTTCTATTTTTCATTTTACAGATCTTCCGTCTGCGGGAATCGGCACCCATATATATATATGCGTGGTTTTCGAGACTTTCACCCTGGACACTCAGGCTGACTTAATTCAATGAAGTACATCCCCCATCTCCTCCCAAACATGGAGTACATCCCCTATCTTCTTCTAAACATGGAATACATTCCCTATCTCCTCCCAAACATGGAGTATATCTCCTATCTTCTCTCAAACATCATACATATACAATGTTTTTAAAAGCATAATCATATTCAATGACAACGGATGATAAATAAGTTTCAATTTAACTAATTCTCATGCAATTTCTACAAAAATCATAACTATCCTCCACCGATAGCCCAAAACAAATATTTCTAAACAGATATACAATCTTCAAAACAGATAAACTATCTAAATTTTCATAGATGAGAGATAACAATATCCAACTCTACCATTTACATAAATATCTGTCAAATTTCACATTTCCCATATTAATTCCATTATTTGTACAAAATAATTATTTGAAACATTTTAGGGCAAAACTCCATTCTCTCTTAAATTCAACCCATGTGTTAAAATCAACAAATTTAACACAACGCATTCTCATATTTACACCTGCAACCACTTTCTATACCTTCATTTGAAAGCCCCTCCTTTAATTTTAAACAAAAACTCTAGGTTTATTCAAACTCCTGAAAAGATCACAATAATGTTCATAAAAAACAAATAACTAAGTTAAAAGTCATAAAGGAGTACAGAAAATCCTTACCTCAAAGTTAGGAGACGAAGAAAGCAAAGTGGAACCTTCAACAACTTTGAAACCAAGATTCAATCGAATCAAAACGGAGCTCTAATGCTCTAACTTTTTCTCAAAGACACTAGGGTAGAAAACCCAATGGATCTAGGTTAAAATGTAGAGAGAGTGAGTTTTAGAGAGAGAGAGAGAGTATAGATCTAGAGTTTTGAGAGAGAAAGAGATGAAAAAGTGATAAAAAAGTAGGCTACTGTGAACTAATATACGCACAGTTTGCTCGAGCTCAAAAAGTAATGCTCGAGCGTCAGACACAATAAGTTGTTTCGCTTGAGCGTAAGAAGTGTCGCTCGAGCGCCCACCCGCTTAAGCGTAGGAAACGCCGCTCTAGCGTAGAATACACTCTCCCAGTAGTTTTGTAGACCTACAAAAGTACTGAAAGTTCGTAAAGCCTGCTCGAGCGCAAGAAGTGTCGCTCGAGCGAAAGACCAAAAACCTGGGCAACATAAGGTTGGAAATCTAAGCGACCAACCTGTTCCAAACACAACCACGACAACCCAATAGCCAAATTTGAGGAAAATACAAGAAAAGCAAGGTATAATCAACAATACAAGACCATGAAACTCATACCCAGAATACAACAAGGGTTGAGTCCAAACCAGAATCGCTATAATCTCCCCCCTTAAGGAATTTTGTCCCTGAAATTTCAAATCAAATTTCAAAACTCTGTTTAAACCAATTACACTAATAATAATCAATCCATTCCATCACCATGACCCCTTTCTCCGGTCATCCATTCTCATCAACTCAATACATAAGTTCCAATATCAAAAGTACAATCCACATTTTTTGAAACACATACAATGTTTATATTAAACCCATGTTTCCAAAACACATATTGCCTATACAATGTTTTCATATTTCATTAACATAAAAAAATTTCAATATATTCTCAAATATCAACAAATAAGCCCGGATACTTCTCACAGACTTGCAACTCACGTTCCCAAGTTGCTTCTTCAACTCCGTGATGTTTCCACAACACCTTAACTAATAGAAACGTCTTGCTTCACAAGACTCAACTCAATGACAAGGAACGAACATGGATGCCTCCCCAATCGGCAAAACACACGACGGTTTATGAGACAAGAACAAATACCCCTGATAATGATAATAATAGTAACAACAACTCCAACAACAACAACACTCTAAGACATCCACCATGTCTTGACTACCTACAATACCCAAACCACCATTGAGTGTTTAACACTCCAACATAGGGAATAAGGAAACCACTTGCACACAAAGCTTTCAGTTAACTCTCGTAAAACGAGAACGCAAAATAAAACACGATTAATCAACAACGTTATGGCACATCAATACCCGACCATCTAAGTCCTTGCCAAAAAGACATACAACATGTAACTAGCAACTTAGGCCAGATCAAAATGTGACTTCTCAGCACCAGATATAAGATATTTCGTTCAGGTTAAAGAAAAAGCTTTATTTATCTCCATTTGTCTCAAAACACTTGGTTTTTTTCCAAAAGGTGTTCAAACTTACACTGTTACAATTCAAATATTTTAACAATTGGCCACAGCAAAACTCAGAGATTTCCAAACTATTTTTTCGAAAAACAAAACCGCAAATTCACGTTTCAATCCAAAACCGTTTAGTTTATGAAAAATACCCGAGGCCACAATACTAAAAAGGAGAGTTTGATTTTTCTCTAAATCATTCATCAATATTCCTCCAATGAATCACAACACAATCACCCAACAAAACCCAAAACAAAATTTCCACAATGAGAACCCCTATAAATTTTCGAAATGCCAGCAACACAATAACATAAGGGAAGAAATTTCACACCCACCAATTACGTAATGGCACAAAGCGCTTATAAAACCAAAGTTCCCAACCGAAATTCCAAACCGATTACTACAACTCAAAACAACCTTCCAACTGTCCATGTGGGACTACATCTCACACCAAGACACCGTTCAATTACACAGCCCTTAACTTCAACCTATTCCCCGAAGTGACTATATGTCAACCAACCCAAATACTAATCAATCAACTATCCAACATTATTCACCCATATCAGCCTTCAAACATCAACATACCACTTAACTTTACCAACTCTGAAATGGAGTTCCATACACAACCTCTCTAGTCCATTGAATCACTCTGGATTCTTCAAAGTTAACCCACGATACTTTGATTCTCCATTCACCCCTCACACGTATGCCTATGTAGCATGCACATCCTCGCTTCACATTTTAGTCCTAACTAGACTTCTTAAGTCAAACACAATACACCCTCTCAAGTCAACGCACACACTAGTACCTTACACCACGCACACAAGGACCGAATAAGTCAAAACAATTCTGACTAAGCGCACCACTCACTCCACACAATTATACTACTTCACTTAGAGTTCTACTATCCAAACTAGACAATAACCACTCATACCATAGTGACCCAGTACTATCGAATATTAAATTACTCAATCCAATCATTAACCACACTATATATTCCTTCTTCCTCATATTTTCGGAGTTCTTTTCAAATATCTTAAGATCTTATAAACGGCCTCAAAGTGCTCTGCCCCTGGTGAGTGCATGAACTGACTTACCATGCTGACTGCAAAGGCAATATCAGGCCGCGTATGAGACAAGTAAATCAATTTCCCGACAAGTCGCTGATAATATACATTAACACAAATTTCCAGCACTATTGCCTTGTGACCGATCCTCTTCTACACATCATCTAGCAACAATATACAAACCATACACCGCCATACACCATACTAGCAAAACCTCCTCACTTATTGCACGATATCTTACCCTCCACACTGAATCCTTCATTTTGACAATGTACTCACAACCTTGACCGAACTCACAACAACGAAATTTACATACTTATTCTCTCGAGGCAAGTCAACTCGCAAAGGCCTACAACACCACAACGTTATCGTTACCACGTAACCACCCAAACCGAACATCAAGTAAACACAAAACCTCTAAACCTCAATAACCAATAAGGTCAACTCTTTAATCAACATTCTACTCGTTACTCAATACACGAGTACAACCAAAATACAAAGTCTCCTAGTCAGTCCACCAGTAGTTGATACTTATTGAACAATTGCCCTGAACCAAGCCCCGAGCACATACACACGACACCTATAAGGCTTTCAAAGTCTTACCATCCTAACTCTATAGAAGAACAAAAGAAGTTCTCAACCTCCTTACCGTCATTGTAAACCTCGACCCATAAATACAAAACCACTATGACCTTACACATAGGTCACACACTAATAATGGGTTATATACCCAACCAACCCTTCCAACAATATCTTTTAACTTAACCAGAATTGAGGTACACACCTCTCACACCCAAATACAATAAAAGAATCCTAGAACTTAGGAAATGTCCGCTATACCGCTGTTTGAAATATAATACCAGCTACTCAGAACACAACACCCACTAACGCCAACAGCCAATACTATGATAAGGGACTAACATCCCTCTACAAGAAACAGCCAACCAGATAATACGGAGATTTGCTACCTTACTACCATTAAGGTACAAGTCTATACCTAACGAAACTATATGCAATTCACTCTTGAAAACAACGCGCTGTATGTACAAAACCTAGTGCCAATCGCACACTTCACATCCTTCCGAGGAATTCTCACAACAATAGGCCGAAACCTCTACCACAAACATAAGACCAAATAAGGAATGCTCACAGAATTACATACACCCGGCAAGTATAACTCTTCTCGCCCCATGATAACCCCAACCAAAACACGTATCCCTCAACAACTCTTTTAATTTCAAAAGATGGCTTAGCAGCCATCACCTTCCCAAACCAAATCACAAGTGTATCCATGCATCAATACAAAAGTTTTCTGATTCCACAATAACTTATCACATTAATAAAAATTTAGAGTCATTACATGCTTCAATCCGCCCAATCCATGGAAATAAACAAGCAGGTATGATGTCTCAACATCCCTAAAACACATTGGTTACACAACAAAACCTAATGATTACAACGATAACCCACCGATTACAAAACAAAAGAGCCAAAACAAAACTATCTCATCGGTACTGCCAGCGTTGCCTCTCCTCGCTGGACCGCTAAAGTTGGTTATTCTCCAACCCGAGATACCCTAAGATCTCACAAGCCACAGACAAGAACTGCTGATGTGTCCTAGCTGGGCACACCTGGAACAAACGCATAATTGTTCACTAGGGGCCTAAGAATTTTGCTCTCCCGAGGCCCCCAAAATCTGGCCCGGTTGGTTTCTATAACGATATTGCCCCTGCCCAGCAGGGCCGGCCCTGGCCTAAGGCCAGTAAGGCTTGTGCCTTAGGCCCCACAATTTTGGTCCAAAAAAAGGGCCCCCAAATTTAATAAATTGTTAGAGGCCCAATTTTTTTTTTTTTTTTTAAGGATCAATTTAAAGGGCCCCAAAATGTTTTATTGGGCCCATGTATAGTTTAGCTCATATTTATGTGGTTTGGCCCATATTTATTAAAATGAAAATATATATATATATATATATATATATATAAAGAGGGTTTGTGCCCAACCCAAACCATACATACAATATAAAACATCACTTTATATATATAAAAAGAGTGTTTGGGCCCAACCCAAACCATACATACAATATACAACATTGTTCACTTCAGTGTACTGCTTCTGCTTTCAATCTCTCTCTCTCTCTCTCTCTCATGAAGTGATGAAATGAAGACGGAAGTATGTACCAAGTTGAGGGCAGACGCAGAGCACTGAGCACAGCATTGTGAGCGACTCACTCTCTCTCTTTCACATATTCCTCCGGCGACTCATTCTCTCTCATACACACTCTCTCTCATGGTAAGTCTTCTCTCTCAGACTCAGTATCAGATTTTATTAAATAAAGTTGCCCTAATTTTTATTTTATTTTTTTACATTCTTTCTTTATCAGTTAGTGGAATAATAAATTTGCCCTAATTTTTTTTTTTACCTTCTTTATCCATTAGATTTTAGTGGAATAAATAATTTTACCCTAATTTTTTTACCTACGTATTTATCAGTTTTAATTGAATAATTTTTTCCTAATTTTGTTTCATTAAATTGTTTTTTTTTATAATTTATTTGTTATCAGATCAGTGGATTGCGATTTGTGGATTGAAGTGTTCGTGATTATAGCCGTGTTTCCTAGGAAGTATAGTTCTGGAAATGAAAAGAGAAAGAAGAGGATGAAAGTAGAACAATTAATTCAATCTCAATCGGGAGCACTTGATAAATATTTTGGTATCAAGAAACAAGTACATATTTCGGATTCAAATGACAATGATGATGAAGATTTGGTCATTGAAGAACCTGCTCATTGTGTGAATAATAATGAGAATGATGATTTGTTGATTGAACAGCCTAGTGAACATATGAATGAGAATGAAGATTTTGGAAATGTAGAATCTAGTGAAAGTGAAGATGTCAATGTTGAATGTGGACCTCTAAACATTTATGACCCTAGTAGTTGGGACAAGATTGATCAAAATTTAAGAGATTTATTAGTTGAAAGAGGTCCTATAAGAGGTAATGGTGTGAATTTTCCCCTAGATGACAAAGATGGGCATTTTTCTTCTACATTTTACATGCGACAATTACAAAATGGAGAGAAACAGGATATGAAGTGGCTAGTATATTCAGATGCTTCAGACAAAGTGTTTTACTTTGTTGTAAGTTGTTTAAGCAAGATGGGAACAATATTCATTTGGCTACTGATGGATTGAAAGATTGGAAGAATATGGGCAACAGGCTTAGAAGTCACGAAACTAGTAATGAGCACTTTATTTGTATGAGCAAATGGATTGAATTGGAAAGTAGATTGAAGAAGAATGAAACAATTGATAGAAGTGTTCAAGAACAAATCAACAAAGAGAGAGAACATTAGAGACAAGTGTTACTAAGAATAATTGCTATTGTGATCACTCTTGCTAAAAATAATTTAGCTTTTTGTGGAGACAATGAGAAGATTTATCAAGAACGAAATGGAATCTTTTTAAGCTTAATTGAAATGCTTGCCAAATTTGATCCAGTAATGCAAGAGCACATTCAACGTATTCAAAAGAGTGAAATTCATTACCGTTATCTTGGTCACATTGATATAGATGTTAGCGAGTAAGATCAAGAATATGATTGTGGCAAGAATCAAATAAGTGAAATATTTTTCAATTATTCTTGATTGTACTCCAGATGTTAGTCATGAAGAACAAATGTCTCTTGTGATAAGATATGTAGATGTTTCAACTAGTGTGGTAAAGGTAGAAGAATTCTTTTTAGAATTTTTGAAGGTGGATGATACATCGGGGTTGGGACTTTTTAATGTACTTAGAGAAGCATTGCACACACTCCAACTTGATATTGGTGATATAAGAGAGCAAGGATATGATAATGGCTCTAATATGAAAGGGAGACACAAAGGTGTACAAAAAAGAGTACTTAAAATAAATCTAAGAGCATTCTACATGCCATGTGGGTGTCATAGTCTTAATCTTGCCCTTTGTGATATGGCTACCTCTTGTTCCAAAGCTATCTATTTCTTTAGAGTGGTACAACGCATATATGTGTTGTTTTCATCTTCTAAAAAAAGGTGGAAAATTTTCAAAGACAATGTGGAAGGTCTCACACTTAAGCCATTATCACAAACTCATTGGGAAAGTCGCATTGAAAGTGTTAAAGCTATACGGTACCAAGCTCCACAAATAAGAGATGATTTAATTTAGTTGGAAAAAGAATCTGATGAGCCCAATACAAAGTGTGAAGCTCAATCCTTAGTTACATCTGAAATTAAGAACTTTGAGTTTTTGCTTTGCATGATTATCTAGCACAATCTATTGTTTACTATCAATTCTGTTAGCAAGACATTTCAAGCTGAAGACATGCATATTGATGTTGCTATACATCAATTAAAAGGACTCATTACATTTCTTGAAAAGTATAGAGAAACTAGATTTTTGGAGGCCATGATTGAAGCTAAAGAAGTTGCAATTAAAATGGAGATTGAACCTACATTTCATGAAAGGCGTGTCATGCATAGAAAGAACCATTTTGATGAGAGTGTTAGTGAAGAGGTTGCATAATCAACTGAAGAATCCTTTAGAGTTAATTACTTCATATATATAATAGATCAAGCTCTTTCTTCACTTAAGAGTAGATTTGAACAATTTCAAATATATGAAGAAACTTTTGGATTTTTGTTTGATTTGAAGAAGTTAAATTCTACCAATGATGAGTGCTTGAAGACTTATTCGGCTAATCTTGAAGACTTTTTGAAACATGATGGACTTATGGATGTGGATGGGAAAGATTTATTTTCTGAGTTAAAAGTCTTCAAAGAAGTTTTGCCAAAAGAAATCAATAGGCCAATTGAGGTGATGAATTATTTGAAATTGATGGATGGTTGTTTTCCAAATGCCTGGATTGCGTATAGAATATTGTTGACTATTCCAGTTACCATTACCTCTGCAGAAATAAGTTTTTCAAAGTTGAAATTGATCAAATCCTACCTTCGATCAACAATGTCACAAGAAAGATTGAATAGATTAGCTATATTGTTTATTGAAAAGGATTTGGTAGATAAATTAGATTATACAAACTTAATTAGTGATTTTGCAGCTAAAAATGCAAGAAGAGTAGTATTTAAGTGATTGTTGGGTTAATTGTAAACTGGATATTGCTAAACTATAAAGCAACAAAACCAGTTTTTAATATTTTTGAGTCATTGTACTGATTTTTCCTATCTTAATATATGAAAGTAAATTTTAGTTTATAATTTTAATGATTATATGTGCAAGTATACTTAAATAAAAAATTTGTAGATACTTATCATTTTATGCATAAATTTTTTATTAAAAAAAATATATTAGAGGGGCCCCATTTTCATAGTTTGCCTTAGGCCCCACAAATCTCAGGGCTGGACCTGCTGCCCAGACGAATAAGGTTGAACCCGACTAGGTTGCGGAATGCCTAGAGAAGTCCTCGGTTGGGTACAAAAACGTTTAGCATGACTCGGCTGATTACACACCCAGCAAATAAATGGTTCCCGAATACATGACTAGTTCGAAGTCTGAACTGGTGAGGATCCCAATGACTGCTCCTCCATCGAGCAGTCGATCACTCAAAGTCCTGGCTAGCTAGATGGTCCCGGTGGTGCAATTACTAGTTGAGCTACCGATCTTGCCCTCTTCCTCTGTGGGCAAGCCGGAGACTTGTGGCCCAATTGATCACATTTGAAACAAGTGAAACCCCTCTGCTTATCATTTCCCGAACCCAAACTCGGCACTGGAAAAGTAGATCTAGACTGCACTCCCAGAGACTGTTGTGGGTTGAAACCCCTCTGCCTCTTAAAAGGTCTACCAACACCCCGGGTTACAGGGCTTGCCAAGATGGCCTCTGTCATACTCCGTCCCATGACTAATACCGCTACCTCTACATGAGTCGCTGCTTCAACAAGCACACTGTAACTTCTATGCCAAGACCCGACAATTCTTCCTCGAATGTCGTCACACAACTTACTCTCAAACTCCAAACAATGAAGTTCCTTAGTCTCCACCAATTCCAGAGCAAACCTTGACTGGTTAGTAAACCATGCTTCAAACTATACTAAAGGTGTAACACCTTGGCATAATTCCACAAACTATTTCCATAATTTTTCTCGTGTGGAAGGAAAGAAATTGTTACTTCCTCGTCTAGGCATCCTAACAAGGGTAACCTAAAGATTAGCACAGTCACAAATGTGCTGAAGCCAATTTACACAAGTCCTGGTACGATGGACAACATTTAATCCACTCCACGTAAGCATCTAGTCACATAAACACATACGAATTTCCTTTCTAGATAATGACTGTCCCGCGGTGTTATCAGAGTTCCAATTAGAAACAGCAGTGATCAAGTGCTCTTCTAATAAGACTTCTAAAAACTTGTAGACCCAACCAACATTTTAGGAGTGAAATCCCATATCCATATAGTAATATAAGCATGTTGTCACGTAAGCATACTATATGTATACATCTCTGCTAAGCGAGACAAACTCATTCTAGTAATAACCACTTCCCATGTACCCAAGTATTCAAACCCGGTACGCTCTGATACCAAGTTATAACGCCTCGAATTAAATAAAATAAATCCATCGATAAACAATAGTATAATTGAACGACATGCTTTCATTAATCAAAGTTTAATACAGCAAAGTGACAGATGCAATAAAGGATGAAAGCTACACTCGTATCATATGCCTTACAGGCTTACATCTTTCCAAGTCGTTGCTTGGGTACAACAAGGTGAGTCATAAGCTCAATACAAATAAAGCCCTTGGCTTGTACAAATATGAAACA
Organism: Camellia sinensis; assembly: GCF_004153795.1. NCBI lineage: Eukaryota > Viridiplantae > Streptophyta > Magnoliopsida > Ericales > Theaceae > Camellia > Camellia sinensis. The sequence continues at coordinate 189,020 of NW_021024883.1, forward strand.
CAAAATATAAGAAAAATAAAAAATATAAGCCTTTAGCTCCACAGTCCTCCCAAGCTAAGCCCTTGGTGAAGGCATATCACCAACACTTGAAAATGGTTTTCCTATGTAGGATGAGCCAAATCCCAATAGAAATAATTCAGTACAAGATATGAAACTTAATAAAGATATAAGGGTAATATGTAATTATAATGCCATTGATAAACTATTTCATAATTCTTTTACAAACCATGCAGTACCAGCTGTATTATTTCAATTCATGACATCAGTTCCATTTCATTTCGTCAACCAAATTGAGAATACAACTTAATAGATCTCTAACCAGTACCACCATCATACAATTACTTCTATTTGCCATTTTATGGATCTTCTGTCTGCGGGGAATCGGCACCCATATATATATATATATATACATATGCACGGTTTTCGGGACTTTCACCCTGGACACTCAGGCCAACTAATTCAATAGAGTATATCCCCTATCTTCTCCCAAACATGGAGTACATCCCCTATCTCCTCCCAAACATGGAGTACGTTCTCTATCTTCTCCCAAACATCATACATATATAATGTATTTAAAGACATAATCATATTTAATGACAACGAATAAGAAATTAGTTTCAATTTACCTAATCCTTATGCAATTTCTACAACAATCATAGCTATCCTCTACCGATAGCCCAAAACAAATATTTCTAAACAGATATACAATCTCCAAAACAGATAAACTAATTAAATTTCCATGGATGAGAGATAACAATATCTAACTCTACCATTTACATAAATATCTATCTAATTTCACATTTCCCATATTAATTCTATTATTTGTACAAAATAAGTTTTTGAAATATTTTAGGGCAAAACTCCATTCTCTTCCAAATTCAACCCGTGTGTCAAAATCAACAAATTTAACACAACACATCCTCATATTTACACCTACAACCATTTTCTATACCTTTATTTGAAAACCATTCCTTTAATTTTAAATCAAAACCCTAGGTTTGTTCAAACTCCTCCAAAGATTACAATAATGTTATACAAAACAAATAGGTAAGTTAAAAGTCATATAGAAGTATAAAAAATCTTTACCTCAAAGTTAGGAGATGAAGAAAGCAAGGTAGAACCTTCAACAACGCTGAAACCAAGTTTTAATCGGATCAAAACGGAGCTCTTAGAATGCTCTAGCTTTTTCTCAAATACATTAGGGTAGAAAACCCAATTGATCTAGGTTAAAATGTAAAAAGAGAGTAAAATGTAGAAAGAGAGTGAGTTTTAGACAGAGAGAGTATAGATCTAAGGTTTTGAGAGAAAAAGAGATGAAAAAGTGGTAAAAAAGTAGGCTGCTGCGAACTGATATACGCACAATTCACTCGAGCACAAGAAGTGACACTTGAGCGTCAGACACAATAATTTGTTCCGCTCGAGCGCATAATACACACTTCAAGTAGTTTTGCAGAGGACAGACCACCGCTCGAGATCAAGAAAGGCCACTTGAGCGCCCACCTGCTCGAGCGTAGAATACACTCTTCCAGTAGTTTTGCAAACTTGCAAAAGTACTGAGAGTTTGCAAAGCCCACTTGAGCGCAAGAAGTGCCGCTCAAGTGGAGGACCAAAAACCTGGGCAACATAAGATTTGAAAACCAAGCGACCAACCTGTTCCAAACACAACCACGACAACCCAATAGCTAAATTTGAGGAAAATACAAGAGAAGCAAGGTATAATCAACAATAAAAGACCATGAAACCCGTACCCAGAATACAACAAGGGTCGAGTCCAAACCAAAATCGTTATAGGTATTCTGTTTTCATAACTTAGTGCACAGAGTCGGAACTTAGTGTGTGTGTGTGTGTGTGTCTGAGTGGTATATGCACGGGCGCCATTCTTCTTGCCCTGAATAGTGGAGTTTGGACCTTGAACTAGAAAGGACTCTTAGGAAACTTAAAGCCTCTTCTCGTGTTCCTAGGCTTGAATATCCATATCCATACCTTGAACCAATTGAGATAGCAAACCCGAATGGCCTAAATGGGCCCAATTGGACCCTTAAGGATTACGTCACACCCACTGCATATACATCACCATCACGCATTTAGTTACTCGACACCACCGCTGCTCATTATGAGATTAAATCTAGCACCATCCAATGACCCTTACAAATTTCTGCATGAATTTCTGGAAATTTGCTCTATAGTAAGGATCCAGAATTTCACAAATGAGGCCTTAATGTTGCAACTATTTCCATTTTCAGTAAAGGACAAAAGCCAAACTTTGGTTGAATTCCTTACCTGCCAATTCTGTCACAACATGAGACCAATTACAGTAGAAGTTTTGGAGAAGTATTTTTCCATTGGTAAGACCAACTTAGACGAGCCATCACCAATTTTGCTCAATTTGATGACGAGCAATTTCATGAAACATGAGAAAGATTTCGTGACCTTTTCCAACAGTGTCCCCACCACCAAGTGCCTGATTGGTAACTTGTTCAAACCTTTTACTATGGCTTACCCATATTCCAACACATACAATCCAAGATGAAGAAATCACCCTAATTTTCCATGGAGACCTCTTTCACAAGGCACTTCTTACAATTCTCCACCACCAAGGAAGAATTTTAATAATTTTGCCTACCAATTATAGACCCTCACAACCTTACCGGCCACCACCACCCCCGCCTGTTCCTCAAGGCAACTTTACCTTTAAGATTCAAGTGTTAGAAGTTCTCTCAAAACTTAAGGAATTAGCACTAGTAGTTCACTCCTATACTCACTCTATTGCCAAGCTAAAGGCCCAATTAGGTCAAATGGCTAATAACATGAATAGAAGAGATGAAGAAAAATTACCGAGTCAGACTATGGCCAACCCTAAGGGTCAATATGGCGCAGAAGGGTCAGGTGGGAATGAAAAGCACCACGAGTAGGCGTAAGCGGTGATCACTTTGAGAAGTGTGAGAAAGTTAGAGCCTCAACCAGGTGCGTCTGATGCAACTAAGGCTAAGAAAGGTGATCACGGTGGTCAACCCAAAGAGAGCAACGGTGAGGAAGAAACACATAAGGGGGATGACTTAGTCCCTAGTATTTCACATGAGTGTAAGGCACCATATGTGCTTAAGGCACCCTTTTCCCAATGCCTTGAGACATCGTCCCCTTTTAATAAGAAGGCGGCATTATTGGAAGCGATGATGGAGGTCTTTAAACAAGTGAAAATCAACCTTCCCCTGTTGAAAGCAATTAAGCAAGTACCCTCCTATGCTAAATTTTTGAAGGACCTTTGTATGCAAAAGCATAAATCTAGGACACACGTGTCCCATAAGGTCGTACTCACAGAGCAAGTAAGCTCCATGTTATTGAATAACATACCCCCCAAACTTAAAGACCCGGGTGCCCCAACCATTACGTACATTATAAGGGATCATTTCATTGATAGGGCCTTGTTAGATTTAGGGGCTAGTGTTAATTTGTTGTCGTACTTTGTGTACAAAGAATTCGGGCTTGGCGAGTTAAAGCTCATTACTGTTGCTCTCCAGTTAGCTGACCGGTCCCTCAAAGTGCCACGTGGCATGATTAAGGATGTGCTAGTAAAGGTCGATAAGTTTTATTTTCCTGTTGACTTTTAGTTTTAGATATGAAACTGGTAGCCAGCTCTCAGAAACAAACCCTGGTGATCTTAGGCTAACCTTTCTTGGCTGTGGCCAATGCATGCATAAATTGTCATACCGGGATTATGGATGTTTCATTTGGAAATGCGCAAGTGAAACTCAATGTTTTTCAAGCATCCCAATAATCCCATGAAAGAGATGAGTGTTTATTTATGGATGTTATGGATGGGATTGTGGAAGAGGCTTTACTCTCCGTTCTTGTAGAGGACCCTCTAGAGGATTGTCTAGCTCATTTTGGGTTTGAAAATTTAAATATTGACGGGTCAATGAAGGAGGTGAATGCCTTACTTAATTCTTTTTCTACACCGGATTTTCCTCCGTGGAAAGCCCAATTTGAGTCCCTTCCTTCTCTATCTAGAGAGCCCTCCATACCACCCTTAGTCACACCATCTACATTTGAGTTGAAGCCACTCCCGACCACACTCAAGTATGCATTTTTAGGGCCAAATGATACTTTACCTATCATCATTGCATCAGACTTAACTGCAAAGTAGGAAAGTCAATTAATGAGTGTTCTTGTGGCATATCGAAATGTTATAGGGTGGTTGGTGGCTAATTTGAAAGAGATAGATCCCTTCGTGTGCATGCATCATATACATCTAGAGGAGGAGGCTAAACCTTCTCGTGAAATGCAACAGAGTCTTAATCCTAAAATGAAAGAGGTTGTGAAAAAAGAGGTGTTGAAAATATTAGATGCAGGTATTATATACCCCATCTCGGATAGCAAATGGGAAAGTCCCACACAAGTGGTGCCCAAGAAATCGGGCATCACTGTTGTAGAGAATGAGCAAGGAGAGTTAGTCCCCATATAAACCACTATTGGGTGGCGAATGTGTATTAATTATAGGAGATTGAATTCCATGACTAGGAAGAACCATTTTCCTTTGTCATTTATTGATTAAATTCTTGAGAGGTTAGCGAGATAGGGTTGTTGTTATTTTCTTAATGGCTACTCGGGATATAATCAAGTCCCGGTGTACCCTGCTGACCAAAAAAAGACCACATTCACTAGCCTTTTTGGCATTTTTGCTTACTGGCGCATGCCCTTTGGGCTATGTAATGCACCGGCGACTTTTCAACGGTATATGATAGCCATTTTCTCTGACATGGTGGAGAAATTTTTAGAGGTCTTCATGGATGATTTCTCGATGTTTGGACTGTCTTTTGAGGAATGCCTTAGAAACTTGACTAGAGTGTTGGAACGATGTACTAAGGCAAACCTGATTTTGAGTTGGCAAAAGAGCCATTTTATAGTTCGTGAGGGTATAGTGTTGGGACATTGTGTCCTCTCGAGGTATAGAGGTAAACAAGGCTAAGGTTGACCTCATTGTAGGCCTTCCTCTACCCAATTCTGTGCGTCAAGTCCGATCTTTCTTAGGGCATGCAGGTTTTTACCGTAGGTTCATTAAAGACTGTAGTAAAATATCATGTCCTTTGTGTAGTTTACTTGCTAAGGATGCATCTTTTATCTTTGATGAGGCTTGTTTGAAAGCCTTTGAAACACTAAGAGTGGCCCTTACTACCGCCCCAATCATGAAGTCGCCGAATTGGTCGCTTCCCTTTGAAATCATGTGTGATGCCTCGGATTATGCTTTCAGGGCTGTGTTGGGCCAAAGGGTCAATAGGGCACCCTATGATATATGCTCGCACTCTCTCAAATGCACAATTGAATTACACTATCACTGAGAAAGAGTTGCTAGTTGTAGTCTTTGCCTTAGATAAATTCCGGTTCTATCTCCTAGGTTCCACGGTCATAGTCTTCATTTATCATGCCGTTTTGTGGTATTTACTATCAAAAAAGAGACCAAACCTAGGTTGATTAGGTGGATTCTACTCCTTCAGGAGTTTGACCTAGAAATCCGGGACAAGAAGGGATCCAAGAATGTAGTTGCGGATTATCTATCTTGCATCTTTATTGAGCACACGAGTGATCCCTTAGCTTTGTACGACTCGTTTCTGGACGAGCAACTTCTTGCGGTATCACAAGTGGCCCTCCCCTGGTTTGCTCATATAGTAAATTACTTGGCGGTTGGTCAAATTCCTCAAACTTAGTCTTAGTAAGACAAAGACCGATTTTTCTCACAAGTCAAGCATTATTTCTAGGAAGACCAGGAATTGTTCAAGTATTGTCCGGATCAAGTGATTCGATGTTGTGTGCCGGAGAGTGAAACCCATAGCATTCTCACATTTTGTCACTCTCATGCATGTGGCGGCCATTTCAGTGGGCAGAAAACAACCGCCAAGGTTTTACAACATGGGTTCTACTAGCCCTCTATTTTCAAAGATGCCCATAACTTCTATAGAGCTTGTAAGCGTTGTCAATGCATGGGCTCTATGTCACGATGAGATATGATTCCGATGACCCCTATTTTGATTGGTGAGATTTTTTATGTTTCGGGCATCGACTTCATGGGTCCCTTTCCACTTTGAATACATTTTGGTGGTTGTGGACTATGTCTCCAAGTGGGTGGAGGCAGTGGCCACCAGAATGAATGATCACAAAGTTGTGGTTAAATTCCTCCATGAAACCATTTTTTGTCATTTTGGGTTCCTACATGCCATAATTAGTGACGATGGTAAACATTTTTGCAACCAATTTTTCGAGACATTGGTGTGCAAATACATGATCACTCATAAAGTTGGCACTCCCTATCATCCCTATACTAGTGATCAAGTAGAGGTTTCTACTAGGGAGGTTAGAAACATCCTCGAGAAAGTTGTGAGGCCCAATAGGAAAGATTGGTCCACTAGGTTGGTTGATGTACTTTGGGCCTATCGCACTACATATAAGACACCCATCGAGATGTCTCCATATAGGATTGTGTTCGGAAAACCGTGCCATTTCCTTGTTGAGTTAGAACACCAGGCTTTGTGGGCCATTAAGAAGTTTAATTTTGATATGGCAAAGGCCGGTGACCACCAGAAACTCCAACTTAATAAGTTAGAGGAGCTCCGCAATGATGCATATGAGAGCTCAAAAATTTACAAGGCTAGAACTAAGGCATTTCACGATAAACACATTTCTTGTAAGTCCTTCGAGCCTCACCAAAAAGTGTGGCTGTTCAATGCTAAATTGCGATTGTTTCCGAGTAAACTCCGATCTAGGTGGGATGGCCCATATAAGGTTATTGCAGTCTTTCCGCATAAGGTGGTTGAGATTAAAAATCCATAAGATGGTACGACCTTCAAGGTCAATGGCGAAAGATCGAAACATTTTGTGGATGATATTGAAAAAAGGAGACTTTAAATCCTCTAAAGGTGTAATTCCTTTGGTGTTTGTCATGCTCGAATGGCATCTGACGGTCTAGTATAGCCACCTAACTGTGTTTGTAGTAAGTTCCTAGGAGACCAATTTAGATGGTGGAAACTAAAGTTCGAATGACAAAGCCTAGAATGCAAAGGTTTGAAATTTCTGAGACTAACGTCTGGTTTAAATACTCAGGGGTGTGAAGATTGCTTCAAAATCACCCTGGCTTGAACTCTATATGGTAGCCCCATAGGTCGAGTTAGCTTTATGCGCCTCGATTCTGAATACCAAATCAACCTAGTCTGTCACCCTGTTGGAGAATAGGGAAAGTTACAAACATTGTTAGGGAGCAAAGTAGTATCCGTAATTTTCGCGTGAAGATTATATCTTTGTTAAGCATTCCGATATTTTCAAAGTACTATATTTATTTCGGATGTGAAATGAAGATACAAATGGATTGACATGTTTTGGGTTGTAATTGGTTTTAAAAAAAAAAGTGCAACAGACCGCATGAGCAACCCACATAGGCGCACGAATGGAGGTCCTAGAAAAGGGTGCATGAGTGGAGGCTAGGTCGCACAAGCAGCCCGAGCCCAAAACCACACTATTTCAACGCCACTGGAGCTTCCTAATTCCACCGCTAGAGCGGCCCAAATAGGCACAAAAGCAGCCCATCCAAAAAAAAAAAAGAAGGTTGGAGCGCACGAGCGGCCCAGGCCCAAATGGACACTGCGTGAGCGCCGCTAGTGCAACCTAATTTCGTTGCACAAGCGGCTCATAATTCACCGCACATGCGCGTAAGAGCGACCTAGTCCCCCAAAAAAAAAACTTGCAGATTTTATTTTATTTTATTTATTGTTATTTACTTATTTAATATTTCTTCAACAAAAAAAAAAATCCTACAGATTTTATTTTATTGTATTTTTTATTTACTTTATTTATCTTTTCATTAAAAAAAACAAAAAAAGAAGAAGAAGAGAGATTTCTTTAAGAAAATCCTAACCCACTTTTGACCAACACCACTTCCTAGCATACTCTCTATCTACCTATCATCATCGTCTTTGTTCTATCTCTCTCTCTCTCTCTTTCTCAACCCCACAAACCCACAAACTCATCAAACCCTACCATCACCATCTTCTTCTTCCTTCAACTTTCACTCACCTTTTTCCTCACCACCAACTTCCCATCGGAGCATCACCATCTTCTCCGACTGGAGACCTTCCGGCGGCCATTTTTTCCGGCGGATCTACATCTTCTCTTCTTCATTTCTTTTCTTCCTACTTTTTTTCAAAGTAATCACTCTCTTTTTGTTTAAATTTATTAGTTTTCACTTGTAATATTAGTACATTGGTAGTTTAATGGTGATTTTGAGCTTTGTTCATCACCCTTGTACCTATCATTATCATCCCTCACACCAAAAAAAAAAAAAAAATTGTGCTGCTCGTACTAGAAACTGACCATAGCACGTGCGGCCATCTCCGACGCATGTGCGACCAAAAAATAAAATCACCAATAATAATAATAATAATAATAATTTAGCTTGTTGCAGCGTATTTTTTATATAATTTAGTTGTTTAGTTAGTGGTACTCGTTAGTTTAATTAGTTGGTGGATTGTTTTTATTTTTGTTTTAATTGTTAGTTTAATTGTATAGTAGTTTAGTTGTTATTTTTATTTTTTGTATTTTTTTTATTTTATTTTCTTCTCTTTTTCTCTACTAATTTATTTATTTGTATTTCATGTTTGTGTTTGTCAATTTTCTTTATGCTAACTTAGTGTAAGTTAATTTAGGATAGTATATTTAAAAAAAAAAATTGAAATAAAAGAAATTCGGTAGTGTGATAACAATGAGGATTTGAATGATTCGTGCATACATGCGATATTTGATGAGTGCTGATATAATAGTTCCACATTTTTAGTTGTGTTGGTTGTATTATTTTGTGCAAATATGTCTACATCATTCCGTCGAGCACCCAAATGGCCTCACAATGCTAACATTACACTTAAGGATGTGCCAACCGCCATCTGGGTCGACAAACAAATTGCCCGTGACACACCATTTGATGTGGACTTCTTCCATCGCCACCAACCAACTACGTGGAGTGTCCAACAACTTGAAGACCGGGGCTTCTTGGGCATCTACACCGTCACTGAATCGGCGTATCTTTGCATTGTGCAAGTTTTTTATCAGAACATGTACATCAGTGATGAGGCCCCGGGAGCTCTTTTGTCCGTTGTTAACGGGGTGGAGTTAGTGGTCACACCAGCTTCCATTGCCGATGTTTTTCACTGTTCCATGGACACTATCAATGAAGAGCAGTTCTTGGTGTTCACTCGGGAACTCACAGTCCCAACACTTGTGATCGAATTTTATGAGAGGCAGCAGGATAATAACAATTGAATTAGCATCCATCGAGCTAACTTACCATGCTGCCTCCTCTTCCTTGGTGTGGTTCTAAAAAAGAATGTCATCCCTCTAGGCCACAAGGAAGAACAACACGGGGACTTCCTCCATGCCTTGCACCGATTTGACTTCAGATTTTGGGTCGACATCCCTATTTTGATCTTCAACTAGATGGCCCATATCCTTAACGAAGTCAAGTTGCGTAACACTCGAGGCGGTTCTACATGGGCCCTCCATTTCGTCAACCTCATCACTGTACTCATAAAAAGACAATGGACATACCCACTCGAACCCAATGAGATTCAGCTTCCGCCGCCAACGCTTTATGGTAAAACTGTCATGATCCAAACCGGTGCCTAAAAGTCTGGATCATGACCGGCCAATACATAGGCCTTAAAACAAAATTTCCATCACATTTATCGAATGACGGTTCCTAAAGCGGAAGCAAATATAATAACCAAACAAAACGTCCATTGTGCAGTGCTTAAATGCTAGGACATTAGTACACCATACCATCTATAGAGAGTTCAGATACACAGTTTATAGTCTATAGACAAACACGTTTAAGTTATGCAAGTCTATACAAAAAGGTAACAACCCAAAATTTACATATGGACAATGCATCTATTACAAGTCTTTAAAGACTTAACAAAATGTGACATAAAAAGGAACCCCACAAAAGCTAAGAGGCTCCACTTGGGGAGGCTCGACAAAACAAGTCCAACAAAAGGCTCCTAGAGCTAACCTAAGGCTAGCCTCCGAGCTGATCACCTATATAAATAAACATAAATACGAAATGAGCAAGGCTTAGTGAATAATAGCAATTTAAGGAGGTTCATGTAAATGAGCATAAGCTTTGGAGAATATTTTTATAAGTCATGTGCTTGTCTTATTCATGAGTTCATTCAAAAATAGCCTTGGGCCCACGTAAGACAGAACAACCTTGGGTCCAACATAATACATAACGACTTTGGGCCCAACATATCAACATCTGTTCGAAATATTAAAGAGTAGATAAAACATCCGCATGTCTCCATCTCCCTTGGCCTTAGGCCATGAGTCATAAATAATCCATATCCTTATAGGGTAGATGGTACATCGGCATGTCTCCATCTCCCTCGGCCTTAAGGCCATGAGTCATACATAGTCCACATCATAATGGCCTCTGCCTATCATGCTTAGCAGAAACAAAACGACCTCGGGTCCATGCTATATGCCATTGTTCAATCATGCCAATTATTCCAATCAAAACAAAATTTATATGACATATGGCATTCACAAGCAAAAATGTATAATCCACAATCACAATACGTAAATAAGACATATCGTTACACTACTATTACTCACTGTGATGTGGTCGTTCAACAATCCCCTCCAGTACGTGACCTACACATGGCACACAGCTTGTAAGTAATTCACTTTTCCTTAGCCTTTTTTTCTTTAATCATTTGTTCGATTCGTTTTATTTCCATTCAATTGTAAGCATTTCAAAAGGATCAAATGTACACATTAACAAATTCGGAGGGCCAAAAAGAGTAAAAGAAGCTGACAAGATTTTTCCCCACTGGTCGCACGTGCGGAAGTCCCCTACCGCACGTGAGGAGAGGTGCGCCGCACGTGCGGCTTCGCACGTGCTTTTATTTCAGATTGCTCAACTGGCCTTCCTTGTTTTCTGCACGTGCGGCGCTGAGCCACGCACGTGTTGTTGTGCATCTCGCACGTGCGGCCATAAGCCTCGCACGGTCAATCCTAGGCTCTGTTTGAGCAGTCCAAAAATCATCAAAGACTAAACTTTCCAAATACATTTCTAAGGTTTCATACAAGCAAATTTATCTCAACATCATGACATGTGAACACAATAAACACAAATCTCAAACTCAATTAGATCATAACTCATTTTAATTACTCCAATTGCCACCTTTCTTTCATTTCTTCATCTTTTCATGGTCTATCACAACATATACAAACATATATATATAAATACATATATGAGTTCAAAGCATGCAAAAACTAAAGAGTAGAAGTGATACCTCTCAAGCTAACTCAAAACAACCTCAAAATAAAAAGGATCAACTCTCAATTAACCAAACACAATGAATCTTTATGACTTCCATGGATATTTACTCAAGTAAAATCAGTATTCAAAATCCTAAGTTATATAAGTGTAAAAACTTCATTTCAAAGCTTGATGCTAAGAAATTGAAGAGAGATTTGGGGTATTTTAGTTGATTTGTACTCACCTTGAACTCTATTCTATAAACCCCTTTCCAATTTCTTCAATCTTCAAGTCTTGATTGATCTCTTCTTCCTCTCTCTCTCTTTTCTTTTCTCTTCTTTTTTTTTTTTTTTTTTCTCTAGAAACTCTCCAGGAGTTATTTTGTTTTTATGTTTGTTGAGGCTAAGTCATCTAAGGCTCATATAAGTGACCCTTATATCTATCAAGACTTGAGTCATGAGGCTAATTAAGTTTAATTAAGACTTGAGCCTAAATAATTCAATTAATTTATTACAAATCAAATTTTACAAAACTTCATGTAATGTCCTAAAAATCATGTTAATCATAACCGTAAAGTCAATTTCGGTTTATTGTGCCTTTAAGGCTTCCAATTTCCAGTCCGAAGGACACAATTCCAACAAATTTTCTCATAATTGACAGATATAAATTTATAAACTAGTAATTCACACATTCAAACATAGAATTTCATATCAAACACATACACACACATATAATGAGGGAGTTTAAGCATATGAGAGCGTTGTGTTATTACAAAAACCCAATGGCGCCAAACCACTGCTCGCCTGCCGCCTTCACTACTCCTTCCTAATGCCCCGATCAATCGTAATGATGTTTCGGCAGAGCCTACCGCCGCACCAGCGCCAACACCATTCCATATGACGCACGCGCAAATTAGGCTCTTTTGGATAATCAAGCCACTATTCAGCAACTGTGGTTGATCTCCAAGCAGACTATCAGGCATATCAGGATTACTCGCAGATGGCATTTGATGGGTATCGGCAGTCAGTTGCATCTCTACAAATTGACTAATGAGGGAGTTTAAGCATATGAGAGGGTTGCGTTATTACAAAAACCCAATGGCGCCAAACCACTGCTCGCCTGCCGCCTTCACTACTCCTTCCTAATGCCCCGACCAATCGTAATGATGTTTCGGCAGAGCCTACCGCCGCACCAGCGCCAACACCATTCCATATGACGCACGCGCAAATTAGGCTCTTTTGGATAATCAAGCCACTATTCAGCAACTGTGGTTGATCTCCAAGCAGACTATCAGGCATATCAGGATTACTCGCAGATGGCATTTGATGGGTATCGGCAGTCAGTTGCATCTCTACAAATTGACTTTTTTACATACCGAGAGTCGAGCTAGTAATGGTTTGATCAACTTGGAGCTAAGGTTCATGATGAGGCATTCGAGACTTGAACGCTGATGCATGCCTTATTTGAGCAGCATTTTCCACTACTGCCGGATCCAAATCAGTGATATCCATTCTATTTTCTGTATTTTATTTCTTTATTTCTTTTTGTTTTGTTTGTTTTATTTTTCTTTTCCTTTTATACTGTACAGTAAAAAAACAAAGTGTGTGTGTGTGTGTGTTTGGTTCATCCTTGCCTTGCTGGATATGCACCTACGCCGTCTAGTAAGATCATTTCTCTCTCATTTTACTATCTACTTTACAGTTGCTTACACTAAGGACAATGTTATATTCCAGTTGGGTTGGGGGTTATTATAAAAATAATTCATGTTTGTACTTGCTACACTTGATTGCACCACTTGATTTTCACTTTGTGCCAGTATAATAGTGATATAAGCATATATTAATTGGGGAACATAGGGGACTTGTATAAAAAGGGATTATTGAGTAAATACTCACATGTGATGTTTGCACTAGGAGAGTTGTTTGTGTTTGTGGTATTAGTACATTTGTCAATAGTGTACCTTGATTCACATGAACACACTTTAATAGCGGTGACCTCTCTATTCTAATCCCTAGTATACATCATAGATAATTGCTAGTATTGCAAAAAAACATAAATGAGTAGCCTTGATTCTCACCAAAAAAAAAAAAAAGCACTTAACTTGTTTGGGTTCATAGCCTTTTTAATTCGAGTTATTAAGCCCATAGAAGTGTCTCTACACCTAGTGCTCTAAAACCATCTAGTTTGGGAGTCATTGGCCCAATACTTGCTACATGGGTTAATTAGAAAGTATAAGGGACCTAGACATTGCATAGCTAAGAAAATAAATAAATAAATAAATAAATAAATAAAACTTGTTCAGGTTCATAACCTTTTCAGTTCGAGTTATTAAGTTTGTAGGAATGTCTTCACACTTATTACCCTAAAATCATCTAATTTGGGAGTCATTGGCCCAATGTTTGTTACATGAGTTGATTAAAAAGTTTAATGGATCAGGGAATTGCACAATCTTTCAAAAAAATTAAAAAAAAATTATGAGAATCTTGGTTGCAAAAATTTTGTTTTTTTGTATATGTTGGGTGTTATTGTGAGTTACACTGGGCTATTATAGTGAACAGTTAATTAGTTATGGAGAATGCACTATACACCAAGGGCACTGATGACGTGTTTACTAGCATTCACAAGTACAAGAGACTTTTGTCCACTGTGCCTTCAACGACTCATCATGTCTTAGGCCTCGTTTGGCAAGCGATTTTTTTGGTCAAAAAGTTACTAAAAAGGTCAAAAAGCTAACAACCTATACCAAAAAGTCAAAAATTTCATTTTCTCTCTACTTTTTGCACATCTTTTCGTAAAAAGTTAAAAATTTATCCAAAACATACTAATTTTTTTTACATCATATTTTAGCAAAAAAGCCAAAAAATTATTAAAAAATCACGTTCCCAAACGAGGCCTTAATATCACATTGTAGTTGACACCTAAGTTAATTGATAGTTGGAGTAGTGTGATTACTTATTGTTGTTGAGCAGATGTGAATATGTTGATGTTTGTAAGTATTATTTCTGGAAACCCTCACGAGACTATATTCGTCCACTTGGGGTAACCTTGTGGTTTAAAAACTTGTTGCATATACTAAATGCAATCCTGATCCCTATGAAAGTGACTTAGAGTTATTTTACTTTTCTTATTTCTTTTGTTTTACTCGAGAACTAGCAAAATGTAAGTTGGGAGGCGTGATGTAGGCCGAAATGTACTATATTGAGGCCACCTAATTTACATTTTTAGTCTTTCAATATTGTTTATTTGGTGGAGATGATATGTTTTGTGCACTTGTGCAGATTTAGCAAGTAACATGCAAATTTAAGCCAAAATGGCATGAAAATAGATTCTCCGTGCGAGGAGCAAAAAATCTTGTCTGCCACCTCGTCGCACCGCACGTACGGCCAAGCTTTACTGCACGTGCGGCCCACCACCACTCGAGCCGCCCACGTAGGGTTGCATGCATGAAATTTTAAGGCTCTTCTGTTGGGAATAAAAGGAAGAAAAAGAGGCTAAAACCAAGTTCGAAAATATTTCAGAGAAAAGGGAGAGTGAGGCTAGAGTTTGAAACAAAAGAACTTGAAGCTTAAAGAATGTCTCCTATGGTAGCTTCTTCTTCCTTCACCTCTTCTCACTCCTCCATAAGTAGCTAGGCTCTTCTTTTCCAGGATTTTGATAAAACCCTAGCCATGTAAAGGGATTTTTCTTAGGCTTTGATTGTGAAACAGTTTGAATAAATGTATGGATGTTTTAGAAGTTTATAATGATTTTGCTTTTCATCTCTTCAAGTATTTTATTCTCTGTGATTATTTAATGCTTTCCATATATTTGTTTTCTTTGTGTTTGTGTTCAAAGTTTGAGAGGAGTCGTGCTACGAGAGACGGGTCGTGTTCCTACCATAGTTTAGAGCAAACGCCTTGTGCTACTGGAGATAACTCGTACATGTACGTTGAACACAACAATCCTCTTAATCAATGTTTCAAACTTGTAGTTATGAAATATTGGATAGTTCAAACTGAAGTGCAATTGATGGTCATTGTTAAGTCTTATTCATGTGGTTAGTGGTGAATTTTTTACCCTATGACTTTTTCCAAAAATCAATATCTCAAATCCTATATTTAATCGTCAATTTAATTTCTTAATTTCATTTAATTCTCGTTTAGTTATAATATTTCTCAATCTTTTTACCAAAATTAATTTAGAAATTTAAGAATTAAATTAATTTAATTTTTTGTTTGTCCCTGTGGATCGATACATGGACTTACCATTATTCTAAAAATATTTGATATAGTTTAATGTTTATATTTAGTGTATGAAACGACCCATCAATAACCCACAATGCGAAACTATCAAAATACTAAAGTTATAAAAATAATAATAATAATAAATACAATAAACTAACATCAACCCTAAGCTCAAGAAAACAAAAGAAGTCCGAAAGACATGTCCTAAAACCGTAGTTATTTCTTGTCACCACCGTAATCCCAACTAATTATGCAAAGGAAGCTCGGCTGCGCTCAAACAAAGCACACCCAAAAATGCCAAGAGACAAAACAGGTCAATATACAAGTATACTGGTATGAGTACAAGATTTGACACCTACTTATCCACCAGACACAAACAAAAATACATTTAATTCTTGTTACGGGATAAGATAAGTAGTTCCATCTGCACCGAGGCGAATGGATAGTTTCCCAGGATACGGTGACACTTTAGTTTCTTACCCGCATATAACTAAATATATATTGAGAATAAAATAAACAAAATAAAAATAATATACGGTGGGTTAGCCCTGCATAAAAAGTTAGTAAGACTCACCATTCTGAAAAAAAGAAAAAAAAAAGAAGAAAAAGCATAATTTAATCATATAAAAACGCATCATTTCATACTTAAATCATTCGAATTGACAAAAACTCAAAGATCAAAAGTTGTACATAATCAAATTTCCTAAAAAGTAACGCGAACGAATTTAGTAGAAACTGAACAAGTTAAGAGAAAAACTTAATAGAAAAACCTAGACGAAATTCGATCGAAAAATCTAAAACTGAAAACAAAAAGAAACTGCCTTAAGATGATTTTTTTCGGAAAAGTTCAAAACATGAAAATTGTTCAGAATAATGTGAATAATGTTTTACTTCAGTTTACGCAAAATCAATAAAAATGAACTTATTTTATGGGTTAAAACAACATCTAAAATCTGCATTGCTAAAATAAATAAAAATTATTATAACCAAGATCATCCGATTATAAGTTCTAATCGATTTATTTAGTAAAAAGTTAAAATATAAAAGTTGTCTAGAATTACATACACATGCCTCTGTCCAAATTTCGCAATTTATTGGGGTCGTTTACTATTTTTCGAGATGTACAAATCAAAGCAATTCAAACTATACCAATAAGTTCATATTTAATTTTTATATCTTAACTCCACCACTTCAGCTCTTCACTTCCGACCTACACATATATTCCATATGTCTTCCGTATACCTAACACCGCTCTGAAGCCAAACTTGCACGGGGATATCGTCCCGAGTTTGACCCACTCCCCTCGGACGGTTAGCATATATGCACGTGCGTAAATCAAAACACTCGTCTACTCGTGAGAACGAAACAACAATATATACATATACACAATCCCTCATCTACTCATGAGAATAAACATAACAATGTCAAACCTAAGGTATTCAAATAAATCTCATAATCCTTACCCTTTTTTTTTATACTTTTTCTCACCAATACTCAAATAAAACAACAATCTTTGGAGTGATGGTGGAGTATTCGGAATTTATTTACGGGTTCTAAGTTTATTTTAATTTCATATATCCATCATTGTAATTACAACCATAAAATAAATACATCTGAAAATCCTAAACCTTGCATACACATCTAACCAAAATAATTAAAATCAATCCATCATCTTCATGTAAATACAATATCAAATCAACATCAAATAAATAAAAATAAATAAATAATAACAATAAAATAAACATAAATCAAGGAAAGTAGATTTTGCATTTACAATTATTTTTGAAGATCAAAGAATCACTTGAAGAATTAATGAAGCCTCCAAAACAAAACCCTAACCCTTTCTTTTTTTCCCTCTCCTCTTTTCTCCCTCTCCCTCTCCCTCTCTCCCTCTCCCTCTGTGTGTGCTGCACAGCCCTCTCCTGTAAATTTTGCAGTGACGTTGGCTTGATCATGTAAATGGACTTAAATTATAGATTTGAATAAATAAATAAATAAATAAAATAAAGGAATGGAAAAAGAAGAAAAGAAAAGAAGAAAGGGATCAAAACCTCCAGGAGACATAGCACCACAGAGAGCCACACTAGAAGAAATGAGCCATTTGATCAAGAGTGAACCTCCTACTGAAGTGTCTAGGCAAAATTTCTTTCTACTGAAGAGTCATTTTCCATGGGATTTCAAAAGGCTTCCCTTATTATTATTATTTCTTCAAATCCCATTTTAAATTCTATTCATTCAAGGCAATATCAAATTCAATTTTAAAGTGCCCATTCAATCAAATATTGTTAAATCCCACCACTCCACATGTGAGAAATACAAATCAAGCAGTAGAATCACAGCAACACTAGTTCAATAGGCTAACAAAAGTTCTCTCAACTTAATTAAATACTCAAAACTTCGTTACAAGTATCTGCAGCTAAAACCAGTCTCACAACTATCTTATTCATAGAGTTGAGATATTTGCTCTCTTTCTTCAGTATTAGCATCCCATCCAAGAATGCTTGAGAAAAAAGAAACTTACCATTTCTAATAGCGCTTTGAGATTCTTGGCATCACACATTTGGTCTTCGGATCATTGTAAAGCCTCAACATAACTGCTGCTGTCTCTTCAATCGCCTTTCCAGTGACCTCTGCAACCACAGTAACACTGTGACAAAGATTGTTTGAACAACTACCTCATTACACCTACAAACTTCCATTATCATTTGTTCCTCTCTAGATAGTGTTACATGGACTTTCTATTTCTCCCATAGTACCCGTGTGAGACATGTATCTGACACCCATACACAATTTAGAAACTTGTGTTCTATAAATTTATATGATGTTTGAAGAAGAAAAGGATCACATTTGCTATTTCATCCTTCTCACATGAATCAGAAATAGAAATTTCATATTTTTCCTAAATCCTACTTAATTTCAATAACATCTCTAAATAATTTGCATCATCTTATCTAAGAATATTATACAATATACAACATAATCAGTGTTCAGGACATGTCCCGGTAGTCATTCCAACTTTTGGATACATATCCCAACATCCTAGGATTTATGTTTAGGAAGGTCTGACACCTGAACATGCACCCGTGCTTGAAACTCATACCTGAGTCCATGTAACATAGTTCGTTGTTGTGAATTTCTAGATGCAAACTAGACATTCCTGTGACTAGGACTACAGAGATTTAAAAAGATTCATTAAAAACTAGGAAAATGTATGAAACTTCTATGTATACTCACCAATCACAGGCCAAATAGGATTCTGCGCGAAAATCCTGCCAGCATATTCCAATTCCTCTCTCACATAGTCCATCTCCGAATAGTTACTCCGCACTTCATCGCTGAAGCCCAATCTCTTTGCTCGAGCTCTTCTAATTGTTTGGAGTATAACAGCATTTGTAGTCAAACCAAAAACCTTTTCCTGATCTACTTCAAAAAGAGTCTTCGGCACCTGAACACCCATTACAATTGGGATATTTGCCACTTTGTATCCTTTGTGAGCCAAATAAGTTGATAGTGGTGTTTTTCCAGTACGAGAGACACCAGCAAGAATGAAGTCCGCCTTGTGGAGGTTTTGAGGTAAGGCCCCATCATCTTGCTTGATGGTAAATTCAATAGCTTCAATCCGTCGGAAATATTCTTCTGTAAGATGGGAAGTCCGGCCCGGAGCTCCACGAGGGAGGCCAGAAGGCGAAACACCTAGATGAGTAGCAATTGCCTCGGTAATTGGGCCCAGTATATCAGTTGATGGTATACCCCATATCTTGCAGGCTTGTTTGGCAGATTGAGCCATGGAAGGGTCAGCTAGAGTATACGCCAGCATTGCACCTTCTCTAGCTGCTTGCTTTACAATCTCCATTAGTTGCTCTACATCATGAATCTGACAAATGATAACGAAATGAGTACAATGCTTTGATGAAATACATAAAAATAGTCTGGTAAACGGATAATAACATACAGAAATCAAGAAGTTACATTGTCACAGCAATCTAGTCCATTTCCATTCTATGATTTTTAGAACAATGAATGATGTGATTCAATGTAATCCAAAATCATAGTGCTTTTCTCACAATAATATCCCAGGATGAGATTATGGATTGAAGACTTTCCTTGCATTGTTTGGCACACACTGGAAAATGAAGTATAGGAAGAAGAGTTGAACCACAGCCCAATCCCACTTTTTTATTTTATTTTTTATTTTTTATTTTTTATTTTTAGTGAAGCTCTAGAAGATCAAAATTCTTCATTTTCCAAAACTCCAAAGGCACCACTTTACCAATCTTACCCAATATAGCAATCAACCACAATCAAGATTGAGTTTCTAACCATGGTACACCATCAAGGATTAACATTGTGCCAATGAAATGTCTGTTATCATAAGTATTCAACTCCACATAAAAGCATAGCTAATTTGTTTCATTCATTGTTCCCGAAAACTGTTTTCCCAATATTGAGTTGCAAAGAACCAATTTACGCAAGACACTTTAATGTTGTTTAGTTTCTTCTTTTTTAAAAATAAAAAATAAAAAAATTTAGTCAATGATATTAAAATGACCAAAAAAATGATATTCTCAAAATTTTCACAAAACACGTCTGGCGTCATAAAACTAATTTATGAAATTATGCCAAACAAGCCCGACTCAAACATAGCACAAACAAATTTTGCAATAAATAGTTGTAAGGCTATGTTCGGATGATAGGAAGGGAAAAAAAAAAAAAAATGAATGGTAATCCTATTATCAGCTAACCCATTATTAGTAATATACGCTTGTGTCAATGCAAATCAATCCTTTGGTCTGGGTAGGAATCATCTATAGGAATATGATATAATTTTCATCAGTATAGCCTATGCCTATCTACTTGTTTTGTTCTTAAATAAGTCACATTCATAATTGTGGGGGCATATTTTGTGAATGACAGCACGTGGCCAAGGTGACGCCGAAGTGTCAGCCGAGATGCCACGTGGCTTGGTCTTGATGCCGAGGTGATTTCGGATAGTCCGAGGTTATCTGCGGATATACCGAAATTCGAGATGAGCGAATAAGGAACAAGAGTCCTAGAACAGGAGAAGATCTCAGTCCAGATAAAGATAAAGCTCTTAGGGAGTTTATCCCTATCTAGCTGAGAGTCCAGGATGAGCATTGAGCCTGAGTCTACTGAATTTAGGCTTTTACAAGGATCAAGTCAGTGCGGACTATAAAAGTAAGGCACCCCCATGGGTCAGAGGTATGTGTAAGATATTGAGAACCATAAGTTCTTTCTTGTGAGTTAAGCTCAATTAGCTATCTTTGAGAGATATTTGATTACAGACTTGATCGTCGGAGTGCCCCCGGGTGGATGAACCACCGCCGGATTCTTATATTTCTATGACAGGTTGATCAGGCTTAATCTATTCTGTCAATACTCTCCAGTTGAGTTCCCCGTTTGGTTGTGTGGTCAAAAATCAACACCCACAATTTGGTGTCATCTGTGGGAAAGTAAGGAGCATAGATGGCCAACGACGGACAAAAAGAAAAGGTCGGGGACGACGTCCCATGTGGGAGTAGTAAACAAGTCGATCCTCACATCGAAGAAGAAAACCACAGTGAAGAAGCATAGGATCCGAATTTTGTGCAGAAGGATGTCGGCAAGGAAGGTAATGCCCCGAAGAAAGCAGGTCGAGATGAATATTACAACGAGAGCGACTTTCAGGTACGGAAGGACAGATGCCTGAGGAAGGACGGCGAGATGAAGGGATTGGCCAACAAGTTGGCAGACCTACAATCGGTTGTCAACTTCATGATGCAAAACGTCATGCAACCACTGTTTTCATTGAAGGACACGTTGATTCAAGCAACCAAGAACGACGCCCAGAAAGGGGGGCAGAAAGCAATCCCAGCAGTCCCTCAGCATGACAGGGTGAAGGAACACTCACATCGGCGTTCACGGGATACCAGGCGAGCAGAGTCGGTGAGAGGAGAGTCTCAGAAGATGCCTCGTACCAAGGGAACTTATGTCAAAGAATATCGGCACATTCAGGGGAAGGAACTTTGCTTTGATACGGTGAATGAAGAGAAGTTCAAGAGGACACATGACGACACCAGGAGCAGCGCACCAAAAAGGCTGAAATCTGTTGACAGCCGAGCTCCTGGTCGGACAAAGGAGGATTTGAGGGACTACCTCCAAAGGAAGCAGCAGAATGCCTGCCGAGGTCACATCTCCTGTCAAGCCGAGAATGCCGTTCTCAGTAGAGTTAGATAGGTTTGAGATTCCAAAAAGGTTCCATATGCCAAGATTCCAAATTTATAACGGTAAGTCCGATCCGAGCTTTCACATCAGTTTATATCTGAATTCAATGGCTTTGTACACGGGGAACGAACCATTGCTATGCAAGGTGTTCCCCTCATCCTTTGGGGAAATCACTTCGAATTGGTTTCACAAGTTGCCGAAAGAAACTGTGAAGAGTTAGGAAGGCCTGAACGAGATGTTTGTGACCAGGTTTGTTACAAACAAGTTGCAGCCGCTGAGGGTAGACTCCCTGATGGCTCTAAAAATTGGCGAGAGTGAAAGCCTCAGGGCTTATGCCAAAAGGTATTATGAGGTGTTTAACCGAATACTAGGATGCAACCAGGAGTTGGCGGTCATGTCTTGTAAGAACAGCTGGGAGGATGATTGCACACTTTGGAAGTTTCGGAAGTCGCTGGCGAAGACTCTATCAAAGAGTATGGAGGAGCTCATGGCAAGGATCGAAAAATATGCCAGAGCAGAAGAGGATACGCCCGGAATGAAGGCGCCGAAGTAGCAGAAGAGAAACGGCTCGCCGAAGCGAGGCCGAGGTAATACAAGTTTTAATAGGCAGGAAACAGGGTTGAGAGCTGCATAGGCAATCACCACGGTGTTCCAGATCCTGGTTTACAAAGTTCTAGAAAGGATCAGAAGCCAGCCGTATTATAGAGCGCTAGAGAAGATTCCTAGCAAATTTATGGGGAGAAGCCTTAGGAAGCACTGTGCTTACCACAATGAGGATAGGCACCTGACTCAGGGGTGCAGAGCCCTGAAGATGTATTTGGAAGATCTAGTCAGATAGGGTCACTTGAGAGACCTGGTAGATGAGGCCAGAACAAGGGAAGAGCAAGCAAGACTAACCCAGACATCGGCAGCACCACTTCCACCACCACCACAACAGCAAACAGATGGACCTCGAGTGATCAATGTGATTCACTCGAGGATCAATGAAAACGAGGTGCGTGGAGAGGCTCACAGGATGAGGCACTTACAGCATGTATATCAGGTCCAAAAAAAGACGCCTAGGACAAACAAGTTTCAAGGGCCAATGGTGTCTTTTACTGAGGCAGACTTAGACATGGTGCAGTATCCACACAACGATGCTCTGGTAGTGACTCTCAAGATTGGGGAATGCCAAATAAAGTGCATTCTGAACGACCAAGGCAGTTCTTGTGACATCATGTATGTCCGATGTTACAAGGAGCTTGGCCTTCATCGAGATGATTTGGAGCAGTCCAACAGCCCAATGGTCGGGTTCAATGGAATGCCGACATGGCCACTGGGAACAACCAGCTTGGAAGTGCAGGCAGACACCAGGAAGGTAACAATAGAGTTCACCGTAATCGACACACCCTTCCCTTACAGCATCATCTTGGCACCAAGGTAAGCACAGAGTTTACAATAATTGACACTCCCTTCCCTTACAATGTTATCTTGGGAAGGCCATGGTTGCACGCAATGAGGGTTGTTCCCTTAACGCTGCACCAACTGTTGCGGTTCCCAACAAAGCATAGAATTAAGGAAGTTAGAGGGGATTAGGTGTAGGCAAAAAAATTGCTCCATGGCAGTAATGAAATCCACCTGCAATGTGCAAGAGACAGAAATAACAGAAATTGAAGACGAAGACATGGAAGTTATAGATGATGTCAGCAAAGAACCAGCCGAGAAGAGTGAGGAAGCCTTAAAGAAAATTCCGGTCTAAGAAGGGGATAAAGAACGTTTCTTCCTTCTTGGCTCAGGCTTAGCCGAGGATGAGGAAAGGGAGTTGGAAGCTTTCTTACGGGCCAACATAGAAGTATTTGCCTAAACGCCATACAAGATGCCAGGCATTAACCCCAAGGTCACATGCCATATGCTTAATGTAGACAAGTCGGCTAAACCAATCATCCAACGAACGAGGAGGCCGACGTTGATGCATGTTGAGGCAATTGAGAAGGAAGTGGACAAACTGCTCGAAGCCAAAGCCATTTGCGAGGTGAACTACCCTACTTGGCTGTCCAACACTGTGGTAGTGAAAAAGAACGGCAAGTGGAAGGTTTGTGTCGATTTCACCAGCCTGAATAAGGCTTTCTCCAAGGACAGTTTTCCACTACCCAAGATTGATCAGTTAGTAAATGTCACTTCAGGACATGGAAGGATGAGCTTCCCGGATGTTTACAGAAGATACCACTAGATAGCAATGTATCCCCCTGATAAGGAGAAGACTGCATTTATCACCCCAAAAGGGTTGTACTGCTACAGAGTGATGTCTTTCGGGTTGAAAAATACAGGAGCAACCTACCAGAGGTTAGTGACCAAAATGTTTAGACATCTGATTGGCAAGATAGTAGAAGTGTACATTGATGACATGGTTGTGAAGACCAAAGAACCTAGGAATCATCTGGCCGACTTGAAGGCGGTTTTTGATATCCTTAGAATATATCGGCTCTGACTCAATGCTTTGAAATGCGCATTTGGAGTCGGTTTTGGAAAGTTTTTGGGATTCTTGGTCACTAGAAGGGGCGTTGAAGCAAGTCCAGATCAAATCAAGGCCATCCTTGACTTGAAAAGCCCGACATCCGCAAAACAAGTGCAGATGTCGACTGGAAGGGTCGCAGCCCTGAACAGGTTTATCAGCCGAAGTTCTGATAAGTGTAAACCATTTTTTAGTTTGTTAAAGAAGGCCACAGATTTTTTGTGGACAGAGGAGTGCGAAGTCACCTTGGCCGACTTAAAAATGTACTTGACAACAGCTCCAGTTCTGTCAAATCCAATTCCTGGAGAAGAATTGTTCCTATACTTGGCAGTTTCAGAGCACGTAGTGAGTGCAGTGATAATCAGAGAAGATAAAGGAGAACAAAAGGCAGTATACTATGTGAGTAAAATCCTAGCAAGTACAGAGACCAGGTACTTACCCCTGGAAAAGTTGACACTAGCCTTGGTGATGGCTTCGAAAAAATTAAATCACTACTTCCAAGCCCACAAGATTGTGGTACTGACTGAGTATCCTTTGAAATCCCTATTGTAGCAATGAGATCTGACAGGCAGGGTAGCCAGATGGACAGTAGTGTTTGGCCAATTTGACTTAGAGTTTAGGCCCAGAACAGCAATTAAAGGTCAGGTTCTGGCCGACTTTGTGGCCGAGTTCACCTCTGGTGCCATTTCGCGTCGGACTCCGGTGAGCCGAGGTTTAGGATGCCCGGAGGAGCAAGAAGAAACCCAACTGGGGCCCAAGCACCCCACTCAAGCAAAACACAAGAAAGAAGAGAAACCAAAGCCCTGCGACATCTACATCGATGACTTCTTCCGCCTGTTTGTTGATGGAAGTTCAAACCGTCAAGAAGCAGGAGCAGGAGTAGTGTTGGTATCGCCAGATAGGCGAATGTTAGAACAGTTTATTCCTTTGGGGTTCAAGGCCTCAAACAATAAAGCAGAGTATGAGGCACTGATTGCAAGGTTGAAATTAGCAGTAGCAATGAAAGCCGATGAGGTGGTAGTCTTCTGTGACTCCCAGCTTATTGTGAATCAGGCAATAGGCAAGTATGCAGCCCAAAATGAAAGAATGATAACCTATATCAAAGAAGTTGTTAGACTACTAGTCTTGTTCCAAGATTGCCGGCTACAACAGGTTAGCCGAGATGATAACAGTCACGCCAATGCCTTGGCTAACCTGGCTAGTGCAATGAAATCAGGGGAGACAAGGACAATAATTGTTAACTATTTGTTAGGCCCAAGTGTGGAACCATTGATCACAGAGTATGAAGCAATGTGTGTGGAGATGAGTCCAAGTTGGATGAATGCAATAATGATGTTCCTTAGCGATGGCAAGCTACCAGATGATTGAAAAGAGGCACATAAGACCAGATTGAAGTCGGCCAGGTTCAACCTAACAGCAGATGGCCATCTCCACAGGAGATCCTTCACTGGTCTCCTTTTGAGATGTGTGCATCCCCCCAGGTTAAAGACTTCTTGTATGAAATACATAAAAGAGTATGTGGAAGCCATGCTGGGGACATTTCACTTGCTCATAGGGCCATTACTCAGGGGTACTAGTGGCCCTACATACAGAAAGATGCTGAAGCCTACGTCAGAAAGTGCAAGAAGTGTCAAAGGTTTGCACTTTTGATATATCAACCAGCAGCAGATTTGAACCCAGTATCTAACCCTTGGCCATTTGCCCAATGGGACATGGATCTTATTCGACAACTGCCCCAAGCAACTAGGCAAAGGAAGTTTTTGCTAGTAGCAACTGATTACTTCACAAAGTGGATAGAAGCTGAATCCCTTACGAAGATTCGAGATATTGATGTAAAGAATTTCATATGGAAGAACATTATCAACAGGTTTGGGGTCCCAAGGGCAATAATAGCAGACAATGGTACACAGTTTGACAGTAAGCTAATCAAAAACTTCTGTGCAAAGTACAAAATTAGGAACTACTACTCTACTCCAAATTTCCCTCAGAGTAATGGTCAGGCAGAAGCATCCAATAAGACTATCTTGGATGGGATCAAAAAGAGGCTGGAAGCAGCAAAAGGAAAATAGGTAGAAGAATTGCCCAATCTACTTTGGGCATATCGGACTTTGCCGAGAAGATCAACTGGGGAGTCTCCATTTGCTATGGCTTATGGCAATAAAGCAATTATTCCACTGGAAGTCGGTATCCCTGGGATCAGAACCCAAGGAGTAGAGAATAGGACTAATGAGGCATTCTTGACCCGAGATCTGGACCTACTGGAGGATAAAAGAAAGAGAGCAGCAATTCGGCTGGGAGCATATTAGCAGCAACTTGCTAGGGCTTACAATAAGAAGGTCAACTCAAGAGAGTTTAAGGTTGGGGACCTCATCCTAAGAAAGGTCGTCGGCAACAAGAAGGATCCTAGGGAGGAAAAACTTGGCCCAAACTGGGAGGGGCCTTATAGAATCATCTCGGTTGCCGGCAATGGGGCATATCAACTTGAAGACAATGAGGGCAAAGAGTTGCCAAGACCCTGGAATACTTGCAACTTGAAGTTTTTTTATCATTAGTTTTTTCTTTTTCGAAATTTATGTCATAATTTTACTAGCCGAAGTAATAATAACATGCTAGTTTGATTTTTAAGATTTTTAAATTTGTGTGATAGGACTGACCAGTCCTATGACGATGTTTCTAAATGAAACATGACGAATAATTTGGACTTATTTTATAGCAGAGCTGAATTATACTTGCATATAATAGAGTTAAATTAGGTTGGCGATGTTTTTGAATGAAACATAACGAAGAACTTAAACTTATTATATGGCAGCATTGAATTATACTTGCATATAATAGAATTCAACTAAGTTGGTGATGTTTCTGAATGAAACATGATGAATAACTTAAAATTATTATATGACAGAGTTGAATTATACTTGCATATAATAGAGGTGAACTAAGTTGGCGATATTTCTGAATGAAACATGACGAATAACTTAAACTTGTTATATGACAGAGTTGAATTATACTTGCATATAATAGAGTTCAACTAAGTTGGCGATATTTTTGAAGAAACATGACGAATAACTTAGACTTATTATATGACAAAGTTGAATTATACTTGCATATAATAGAGTTGAACTAAGTTGAATTAACCTAGGCTTGCCATGTCGGCAGAGCGGAACTAAAGTCGACTAACAGAGAAACCAAGGTTGGACCTCGGCTAGTCTTTGTTTGAATCTGACTTCGGCAAAAGATCATAAACGCATAATGTGAACTTAAGTGGAACTCAAGTTCACATTAGGGGACAGGAAGCAGGAAAGAATGATAAATAAATTTAAGAGCTTGGGACTTGTTGAAATTTTTTAGAAAAATTTACAAGTTAAAATAGGCTTAACGCTTGTTGAAATTTCAGAGAAATTTACAAGCTGGAGTTAGCCGAGATAATTATGAAAGAAGTATTCGAGGTACATATTACCCGAGATGCTAACCAAGTTGCCAAGCTTGGAAAGGTTGGAAGGGTGAGGTCTTGACAGAAGACAGCAAGCAGAAGTAAAAAAGCAATACTTGACTGAATAAGTTTAAAGAAATAACACTTGTAAAAAATATTTCAAAATATTTTTTAAGTGTTAGCCGAGGTGTTTCAAGTGTTGACCGAGACAAACAGTCAATATTTATATCCGAGGTACTTTAGCCCGAAGTGATTGCACAGTTAAAGTGTACTTTGAAGAAATAGAAAAATATTCTAAGTATGGAGAAACATACAAACATGCAAGGCATAAAGAGAAAAACAGTAAACATATATACACCTAGCCAAAGGAAAGCATGCATTCATAGAATAAACTATTTCAAAGACAAAGGCACCTCGACCTGGCCAAGAAAGCTACTTGTTCAGATTACAAACAGGTAGATCGGCCAAAAGAAAAAGTAAAATAGCTCAGATGGCAAAATGTTACAACTGTTCAAAAGTAAGAAGAAAAAGTACAAAAGGGGAAAATCCTAAGTTCATGCATCTCCGGCATTTTCCGTAGTCTGCCCTGCCTCGACAATTGGCATTGTGTGTCATCCACGGCAGGCAGCTGGGCAGACCTTTCAGCTTGGACCTCGGCATCGATCTCAAGAAGGGTGTCATCTAGGCTCTTATTGGCAGGCTCGATCTCGGCCTCAGAAGTAGTTTTTTAAACTTCATCCTCGTCATTTTGAGTCAAGTCTAGGACTTGCTCATTCAGAGTTGGGGACTTGGCCCCAGCAGAACCTTTAGCACCAACTTCGACCTCGGCTTCTTCTTCCCCCTCAGCCTCATCCTCAGACTATATGACAGAGTTGAATTATACTTGCATATAATAGAGTTGAACTAAGTTGGCGATATTTCTGAATGAAACATGACGAATAACTTAGACTTGTTATATGACAGAGTTGAATTATACTTGCATATAATAGAGTTTAACAAAGTTGGCGATATTTTTGAAGAAGCATGACGAATAACTTAGACTTATTATATGACAAAGTTGAATTATACTTGCATATAATAGAGTTGAACTAAGTTGAATTAACCTAGGCTTGCCATGTCGGCATAGCGGAACTAAAGTCGACTAACAGCGAAACCAAGGTTGGACCTCGGCTAGTCTTTGTTTGAATCTGACTTCGGCAAAAGATCATAAACGCATAATGTGAACTTAAGTGGAACTCAGGTAGGAATGATAAATAAATTTAAGAGCTTGGGACTTGTTAAAATTTTTTAGAAAAATTTACAAGTTAAAATAGGCTTAACGCTTGTTGAAATTTCGGAGAAATTTACAAGTTGGAGTTAGCCGAGATAATTATGAAAGAAGTATCCGAGGTACATATTACCCGAGATGCTAACCAAGTTGCCAAGCTTGGAAAGGTTGGAAGGGTGAGGTCTTGACAGAAGACAGCAAGCAGAAGTAAAAAAGCAATACTTGACTGAATAAGTTTAAAGAAACAACACTTGTAAAAAATATTTCAAAATATTTTTTAAGTGTTAGCCGAGGTGTTTCAAGTGTTGACCGAGACAAACAGTCAATATTTATGTTAAAATTTATCAATAAACCTACCACCACTACCACCTCACCTACTCCACTAAACCTAACCCACTACACCACTACCACCTCACCTACTCCACTAAACCTAACCCACTACACCTACATCTATATACCCACTATATACCCACTACACCTACATCTATATAAGGAACCATTTGTAATAGACAGAATATATATCAATATAAATCAATCAATAATACAATTCTCTTTTTCTCTTTATACATTAAATTTCTACAATTTATATCCGAGGTACTTTAGCCCGAAGTGATTGCACAGTTAAAGTGTACCTTGAAGAAATAGAAAAATATTCTAAGTATGGAGAAACATACAAACATACAAGGCATAAAGAGAAAAACAGTAAACATATATACACCTAGCCAAAGGAAAGCATGCATTCATAGAATAAACTATTTCAAAGACAAAGGCACCTCGACCTGGCCAAGAAAGCTACTTGTTCAGATTACAAACAGGTAGATCGGCCAAAAGAAAAAGTAAAATAGCTTAGATGGCAAAATGTTACAACTGTTCAAAAGTAAGAAGAAAAAGTACAAAAGGGGAAAATCCTAAGTTCATGCATCTCCGGCATTTTCCGTAGTCTGCCCTGCCTCGACAATTGGCATTGTGTGTCATCCACGGCAGGCAGCTGGGCAGACCTTTCAGCTTGGACCTCGGCATCGATCTCAAGAAGGGTGTCATCTAGGCTCTTATTGGCAGGCTCGATCTCGGCCTCAGAAGTAGTTTTTTAAACTTCATCCTCGTCATTTTGAGTCAAGTCTAGGACTTGCTCATTCAGAGTTGGGGACTTGGCCCCAGCAGAACCTTTAGCACCAACTTCGACCTCGGCTTCTTCTTCCCCCTCAGCCTCATCCTCAGACTAGCTTGGAGCGGGAGAGAATGGCAGTACAAGTCGGTTTTCGTCCCAGAGAGGCGAGTCGTCAGGGATGGCCAACTCCTTCAAAGCAGCCATCCAGCCAAGGGTATAACCTTTGTTGCATGCCTGGTTGATTTGCTTTTCATATGCATTGCGGACGTCGACTGCCCCTTCGGCATAAGCCTTCTCGTCGGCCGCCTTGATTTCGACCGCTTTGCTAGCCAATGCCGCTTGGAGCTCAGCCTGGGCTTGAGACTCCTTCTCCTTGGCTTCTTTGGCCTTGGCCATAGTGACCTCAACCACATCCTCAGCAGCTTCGACGCGATCCTCAGCCTTGCTCTGGGCCAGTTGGGCAGTTTTCGCCTAGTCCTGCAAGCTT
This sequence comes from Camellia sinensis, assembly GCF_004153795.1. NCBI lineage: Eukaryota > Viridiplantae > Streptophyta > Magnoliopsida > Ericales > Theaceae > Camellia > Camellia sinensis. The sequence goes on from NW_021024883.1 coordinate 219,544, forward strand.
CAGATGCGAGCCTCGACCTTGTTCAGTGAAAACAAGAGCTTAGCTGCCTCCTTTTCTTGTTGGTTAGCTCCTTTTTAAACTACTCGATTTTGCCTGCAAGAAAGGAAAGAAAATTCGTTAAGTATAAAAAACATAGTTGAAATTAGACAAATAGTTACAAGTGCTGAGACTTACAAAAACGCAATGCTGCATCATCATTGCATAGTTTTCATACTCAGAGAGCTCAGTCATCCGATTGATGTCGGCCAGAAGGAGAATGGTGGTGGAAAGGGCAGCACCGACCTCCAAACTATCGAGCGCGCTGTCCCCGGCAAGAAGAGGTCGGTCTCCACCCTTGACAGAGGGGGTCCAGGGCTCATTGGCACAGAAAACACTGAGCTCAGAAGCCCCCTCGGATTTCGGCTTCTTGGATCGCGGTTGATCAGATGACTCGGCCTCGGCAAGCCTCTTCTCGGCAGAGGCAGGCTTCTCTATTTCAGCCAATTTTGAAATTGGCACTGTGTCCTCTAACTCTACCTTGATGGCGCTGGGTTTGGCTTTAGCCCTTTTAACCCTTTTGACCTTGGGTTTTGGCTGAGATTGAGAAGAGGATGAGAAATGGACCAACACCACGCCAGGAATGTCCGCAAGAAGGTCGTCCAAAATGATTTTTACCCAGCCCATTTCTTCGACGGTGGCGGCAACAGTGACCTTGGTGCCAAAGCGGATTGCTGGAAGGGCTATGGAAGGCTTAGCAGCGTAGTATGCCGATGCCTCAGATTCTCGGCGTTGGTGGCTGCGAGTTCTGCCGGCAGGAGCGGAAACTGGAGCTCGGCGTCAGCGTTGGTGCTGGGTTGGAAGAATTAGCTAAGAAGCAGAAGTTGATGGTTGGTCTGCAGGATCAGAGGTAGAGGCATGATCTGGCCTTGGAGATGAAGCAGCTGGAGGAGTGGTGGTGGATGAAGGAGATTTGCTCTTTCTAAGGACGTCGGGCAGAGGACTCCTATACATAGGGATGAAGTTGAGGAGGACTGGAGCCTTGTGCACTTCAATGGGCAAGCCAAGAAGACGCACCAAATCCTTGCTTGACACGTAGTATTGGCGAAAGTCCTTTTCGGGCTGAGGAAGGGCTGCAAAAACACAAAGAGAACATTAGAAACAGAAAGATAGTTAAGTAAGGCAACAAAGAAAAGGACATTGGGAGGGGACTAGGTCCTTACCCTTGTCATCCCTAAAAACTTCGTGACGCAGGGAAAAGAAGTGGAGTTCATCACCTGGCGCAAACTCCCAATTGCTCGAGACAATTAGGCAGTCATTTGCCACGCTTTTATTAGAATCTGGCATATCAGCTATCAGATTGTATTGCGTAGATTTCGGCTTGAGGTAGTAAGTGTAGCCTTTGGGGGTTTTTAAGCTACACATGGTGTAGCAGTACTGGATATCAGAGAGGGTGATTTTGGCATTTTGCCAACGTGCCAGTTCGGCCATGCCATTGATGATCCTAAAAGAGTTAACGGCTAGCTGCATGGGATTGAATTTATAATAGTGGAGGACTTCCCTAAAGAGGATATCTAAGGGAAACCTAACTCCTCCTTTAACAATAGAGACGACTAGGAATTGCATGCAATCCTGGCCAAGCATAATTGAGTTGTCCTTCCCAGCCAACCTCAGATGAACATCGGCCGGGATGGAAAACTCTTGCTGGAAGTACTCTAGTTTGGTCAGGCAGTCTACTCTCCACCTAAACATACCCACGATGTCAGCTTAGTAAAGATTGGTGCAAAATTTCATAAAAGAATGGTTGGTATGGGTTTAAATACCTCGGCTAAACCCTAAATTGGCACTGGAGCTAGGGTTTTTACAAATCTAAGGGAAGTTTGTTTCAGCTTTTCCTAAGTATTTGGTTTCTAGGCAAATCCCAAACCTATGATCTATGAAAATAAACAAAGATTCGAAGGCAGAATCTAGAAACAGAACAAGAAGACCAAACAAGAAATATAATTCAGAAATCAAGATTGAAGCAAAAAACAGATATACACACCCAAAACTTCAAATCACTGGGTGAGTGTGTGAGAAAAAGTACACAGATTCAAGATTCAAAAATCAGAAGTGATGACCAGAACATGAAGATGGAAACGGCATACAACAAGAAGTCTACAAATGCAAGGCAACAACAAACAATGTGCACAGATAGCAAATTTGAAACAAATCACAAATAAAAAACCGAAATTAAAGAGAAAGAAGTTGTGTAACTTACTAAATAGGGCCGAGAACAAGAACGATGGAGTAGGGTGAGCTGGAGTTAGACAATGCCTTAGATCGAGATGGAGTAACAGAGGATTCACTGGAAAAGACAGTTGCAGAGCTTTGAAGGTTTGAAAATGGAGGTTTTTTAGAGAGAGAAAGTCTGAGTGCAAAGAAAGAATGAAAGAATGCAAAGTGAGAAGACGAAGAGAGAGAAAGAGAGTTTTTGTTAAAAACTGAAAGGACGGCAAAAGGAAATGAATATGCATTGAACGACGTGTTTGTCAGGCGACGTGCGCAGAAGCAATGCAACCTGATAGCGCATGTCAGGTACGAAGGAATAAGAAAGGGACGCGTGGAAGGAACGGTTGAGAAAACCGTGCATGACAGCTCATGCGCAGCGTAGATAAAACTCTTAGAGTTCTTGATTTGATGAAGCAAAAATCTCGGCTAGAGGAACGATATGGATTAAGGAAGTCAAAGAACTTGATTCTTGGTTCTTGATCATTGATAAAGATGAACAGTTGAGTCCTGGGTACTTGAAACTGACGAATCATGATCTCGGTCGAAGAAAAGAATGAATTTTTGCCGACATAATACAGGAATAAGTGATATAGGTTCCATCACCTCATGTTGCCGAGGTAATAGAACCTAGGAGGCAATTGTGGGGGCATATTTTGTGAATGACAGCACGTGGCCAAGGTGATGCCGAAGTGTCAGTCGAGATACCACGTGGCCTAGTCTTGATGCCGAGGTGATTTCGGATAGGCTGAGGTTATCTGCAGATATACTGAAATCCAAGATAAGCGGATAAGGGACAAGAGTCCTAGAACAGGGGAGAATCTCAGTCTAGATAAAGATAAAATTCTTAGGGAGTTTATCCCTATCTAGCTAAAAGTTCAGGATGAGCATTGAGCCTGAGTCCACTGGAGTTAGGCTTCTACAGAGATCAGGCTAGTGCTGGCTATAAAAGCAGGACACCCCCGTGGGTTTGAGGTATGTGTGAGATATTGAAAACCATAAGTTCTTTCTTGTGAGTCAAGCTCAATTAGCTATCTTTGAGAGATATTTAATTACTGACTTGATCGTCGAAGTGCTCCTGGATGGACAAATCACCGCCGGATTCTTATTTTTCTGCGACAGGTTATTCAAACTTAATCTATTCTGTCAGTGCTCTTCAGCTGAATACCCCATTTAGTTGTGTGGTCAAAAATCAACACCCACACTAATCACTGTGGTAATAATGATAGACTTGTCACATTTCTATATCATATTATTATGCTTATCATCATACATATAAAAAATAAAGAAAAAATATATATGAAATTAAGTAAAATGTAAGTATATTTTATTCACATTTTACTAACCTTTTTCTTTTTCCTTTCTAAATCACTTCTCAAATTCCCATCCAAACACCACCTAAAGTTTTTTTTTTTTTAATTTTATTGAATCATTATTCCTTTCAAATGGTAAAGATTATTCCATTTGTAATGTATTGTTATTATTTTTTTAAATTTAACCAAACATAATAATAACTTTTTAATGAAATAATCATTCAAATGAAGCGAACAAGGCCTAAAGGAGTTTAATTGTTCTAATGAAACATACCGAGCTAGCAAGCTTAACCAGTAACAATTTCAACCATCCTTGACAAGTAACAATTTCAACAATCCAATCCAATGTAGAAAAAGCAAAGTAAAAAGACATAATTACCCCTGAGAACAAGTGGGTATTTACAGGACAAGCCCTATCCACCAAGCAATGATCGAACTGCCCTAGCGCCGCTTGCACAGAGTGCTCCGCCGTCCACCCAGTGCCGTCAGACACCATATATATCGCCTTCGCCCCCACCACCTCCGCCTCCTCCTCTCCGCCGCCCACGGCTGCCGGAGAAGATTCCGGCAATTCTCTCTCCTCCCAGTTAACCGACCGGTTCACCTCCACTGCGGTGCCTGTACGGTGGACCTGGCGGTCCAATTTCCGGGTGGATCGTGTGGCTCGAGACCTGGACCAGCGGGTCAGTTGGGGCTGCCCTTGAGCTTCCGGAGCTGTGGTTCGGACTCAGGTTCGGAGGTGGCTTCGTTGGTTTGGGTAGAGAGAGAGGAGGGTTGTGTAGGTTTGGGCTTAGGTTCGGGTATGGCCGAGGCCGGCGTGGTAAGGTGGTTGGACAGGCTTAAGGTTGTAGAAGCAAACATGTCGAAAAAATATTTTCTTGGCTTTCTGTAACTGTTTGATTAGTCGGAAAATTTTGATCCTAGAAATTGCCACCGAAATGGAAATTTTTTTATATCTTCTTATTTATAATTTATATTTAAAAAATAAATAAATAAATGGGAAAAATAAGTAAAACAGAATAAAGAGATAATTGAAAAAAAATATATATATATATATACCAAAAAAAGTTAAAAGAAATAATAATATATATACCAAAAAAAGTTAATAAAGAAGAAAGGGGAAAAAATCATTATCATCGTAGAATGGATAAAATGCTTCATTGGGTTGTTTTACATTAGATTAGACTAACAGATTCCTTCCATATGATTGATTATGGCTCCATTTTTAGGGATGTAATTAGCAGTCCCTTTTTTCAAATAGTTGATATTGATTGTGCTATATTTTGCACATAATTTTGCTTCCTGTGTTGGGAGTTGGTTATTTTTCTCTTGCTCCGATAGTAAGTTGCTTCTTTTGAGTTAAGTTAAATCTTACCAGTAATTGATTATTTCAAGACCAAAGTCCATAGATGTTATGATATGTCCACAAAGCATTCTTTTTTTTCTTGTTAAAAAAAATTAAAAAAAAAAGGTTTCGTTTGGAAAAAAAGGTTAGGGCTATTTTAGACACAAAAAAGACATTTTTAGCCTTATAAGACAAAACATCACATCTAACCCATAATTATTACATTCTTTTTTTCAAAAAAAAGTCAAAAAAATCAAAAAGCCCTTTCTGAATGAGGCTTTTTAACCACAGGCTAAAATAGTCAAAATGTCAAAAAAAGTCAATTCACTTCCCAAACGAACCCTAACGAATACAATTTGGTAGAGGTTCGATTATGACTTGAAATTATTTACGTAAATATTTTATAATAAATATATTTTTTTATCAGATTTTTATTATTATTAAAAGACAAAAAATAAAATAGATTTTACATTAATAAATATATGTCACATTTACGCCTTCGTGTTTTTTTAGTTTTTTTTCACAAGACATCAATTAGTATATTAATAATTAAATTATAATGTAGGTTAATGCCTTTCCATATATTCTAGTCTTAAACTTATAACGTTCATTTATAGATATCGTTTTTCTAATTTAAATTATGCTAAATATATTAAAGCTCAACTTTTCAAAGCTCACTTTCATTTGAGTGCAATTTTGATTCATTTCTTATATTGGTTCCCATTGTTTTGTTATGAATACAATTGCTTAATAGAGTGTTTTTTTCAATCTATTTTTTAATCAACCATCTAGTTGAGCCTATGGCCTTCACGGCGTACTCACACCAATAATTCAACTTATTTATTTGGCAAGTCGTTTCGTGTTATTATTCATTAAAAAATGAAAAATAAAAAATAAATTAATGTGGTAAGTATAAACACATTATTTTACAATGGCCTCGCTTGAGATATTGACTATTTTAGTAAACTATTTTAATTTTTGGATATTTTAGTATGTTAAAATATTTGTGTTTAGAAATATGGTTAGATTTTTTTACAGTTAGATATAATATTTGTGAGAGAAAAAAGTGAAATAATTACATATTTAATGTGATATTTTATCTTATTAGTTATTTTAATCTATTTTATCTTTTTATGAATTTTAACTCAAAAAACAAAAAATAACATTTGTAAAACAAGGCCAATATGGAAACAATCAGAATCCTTTGAGTAAAATATGAGAAATGAGTAACATGCTAAAATTGAGATTAGTCTTCCATAGTCTTTAATTGTGCCAATTGACCTATATTAACTAATACTAATAATTATTTAATTCATTAAAACTCAAATCATCTGTTTCGTAAGATTTGCCTCATGCATTTCTTCTGGCTCTCAAAATGGAAGAGTCTCAGCTTCACCCCTGACCAACCAAGTGAGGCCATTTCGGCAAAACATTTTGAATCACACTAGAAGGTTAATGTACTTCAACTCTCCACCTATAACTGGGTGTAATATTTTGAAAATTAATAACAAATAATAATAAAATTAACATTATAATATGTGTTATTCAAGTGGTAAGAGATCTTTTTCTTATACCAAAAGTCTTGATTTCAAGTCTTGTACATTTCGCATAACGAAAAACAAATAAAAACTTAAACACCAAGTTCAGCATTCACAATAATATACTAGAAAAGATAGTATGATTTATACAATAATAAATTCACATATTTTGAAGTTTATAAATTATATGTAATTGTGATCATGTGATTTTTAATGTAATACTCCAAAAACGAAAACGACAAACAGAAACAATTTATTGATGGATTTTGTTAACAAGTGGCCTTAAAACACTTGTTAATAATGCATTTAGGCCATGTTTGTTTAGGTGGACTTGAGCTTGGGATTGAACTAATAGTCCAATAAAATTATTAATCCGATGTTTGGTTAAACAATTGAAGTACGGACTAATTATTTTAAACTTGACTATTAGTTAAGATAGGATACATAATCCAACGGATTCGTAGTCCTAGGACTATTAATCATGGGAATGCTAATCTAGTCCATCCAAACAAACATGGCCTTAATGACATAAACAACCTCCATTGTGAAGACAATAAATATGAATAATGCTATATATATCAATTAGGCCATGTTTGTTTGGATGGACATGAGCTTGGGATTGGACTAATAGTCTAATAAAATTATTAATCCGATGTTTGGTTAAACAATTGAAGTACGGACTAATTATTTTAAACTTGACTATTAGTTAAGATAGGATACATAATTCAACGGATTCGTAGTCCTAAGACTATTAGTCATGGGAATACTAATCCAGTCCGCCCAAACAAACATGGCCTTAATGTACTAATTAGTATTGTGGGAGCCGAATAATTTTGGATCAATAGGAGCGGACCAGTCCGGTCCAGAACATAACTTCTATTCGGCATTGACCCTATCCAATTGAGGGGCCGAATAAAAGAGTCGACATTCCTGCCAGTAAAACAAGGGCCGTGTAGAAGTACATGGCAAGGACTAGGAGTGGGCCAGTCCCCAAGGCCCAAAGAGAATACTATAAATACAAGATTTTTAGTCCTAAAGAGGTATGTGAAAATTATTGTGCTTAACTTAGAATATAAGCATTCTGGAGTACGGTTACTAACTTGTCCGTCGGAGTGCTAATTCCGACACCCCTGCCGGAGTGTAATTCCTTTTCAGGTGACCGGAAGAGGATCTCGAGCATTCCCCAGGATCAAAAGAGTATTTCCAAACCACTTCTCCATAATTGGCGCCGTCTGTGGGAATACTCAAGCACGTCTATGGTGAGCGTGATAGAAGATCCTCCGACAGTCACCGTCGACCCTATACCCCAAGAGGAAACTACTCCAACAAACTTGCTTGGAACAGAGACTATCGCCGCAAGACGTGCCTTGAATTTCGCCTCACCCTCGAGTTCGGAGCACGAGACAATGCAGGCGATCATGGAACAAGCAAAGGAAAATGAACAGAGGTTAGAAAACATGATCGCTGAGAACGAACGTCTTCGTAAAGATTTGGCCCTAGAAATGGCGAAGTCCAAGCAAGCTGCGCGCCCAAATCCAGAACAACCTCCGAAGGCAGGTGGTCAACAACCTCGAGCACGACAAGACACTGATAGCGACTCCGACTCATTATCCCCAGAGCCCAGGAAGAAGGGATGACACGAAACCACCAGTTCTTCCGAAGAAAGTCCCCGTGCAATGCACAAGCGAAGAAGGAACAGTTCGGATGAAGACCAACACGATCCCTTCGTACGACGGATTGCAAAGGCTGCGCTACCCAAGAAATTCAAAGCACCATCATTCACCTTGTACGACGGCAAATCAGACCCCACCGACCACATCCGCCACTACAAGCAGGCCATGACATTGCATGCAGACGACGAGGCCCTCATGTGCCGAATATTTCCCAGCAGTTTGAGACCATTGGCAGTCAGGTGGTATTATAAACTAGAGCCGGCTTTGATCAAAACCTTCCACCAACTACAAAAATCCTTCAGGGCCAGATTCATCACCAACAAAGTCCAGCCGAAACAAGCCGACTCTCTTTGGGCAATGCAAATCCTGCCAGGAGAAACATTAAGAGCATATTCGGCGCGATATTGGGAATGCTTTAATCTCGTTGACGATGCTTGTAATGACTCCATGGCCATCACCGCCTTCAAAATGGTATTACACCCAGACAGTGCCCTCCGCAGTTCCCTGACTAGAAGACCCCCCAAAACAGTCTAGGGGTTGATGAAGAAAGTAGAGGAATACTGCAAAGTGGAAGATGACGCCTTGCGGGTTAAAGCCGGACACGTGGCCAACGAAACGGCCCCTCCCAAGATTGCTCAGCCAATAAGTTCCGCACCACCTCAGAGCCCTGAACCACGACAGCAGGCTAAACGAGACAGGAGACGGGACTCCCGCTGATCTAGCGATCAATGCTCGCACCAGGCAAATGAGTAACTACAGGTCGATAGCAGGCGCACAAAGCGCGCCGACAAGAAATATACGGAGCTGTCAGAGCCAATCAGCTCGATTATGACCAAAATCCAACATCTTCCGTTCTTCAAATGGCCGTCCAAGATGGTGGGACCTCTTGACACGAGAAGGCAGGACAAGCATTGTGAATATCACAAAGATCATGGTCATGATACGGACAATTGCTATGCCTTGAAAGACCACCTTGAGGAATTGGTGCAAGATGGTCGGCTCCAGTAACACGTCCGGAAGAGCACAATCAAAACTGTTGCCCTTCGTCAGGAGTCACCTCCCCTCGTCGTAATACATATGATATACGACCTTCCAACGCCATGTACCATACACTCAATTCATTCAGCCCCCCAGAAGCAACGCACACAAACGAAACAGCCCCACGAAGCTCCGAGTATCATTTTCGACGATTCCGATCTTATCAACATATCGCTCCCCCATATTGATCCATTGGTCATTCAACTACACGTGAATCGATTTACCGTCAAACGCGTCCGCATAGATTAGGGAAGCACTTCGGAGGTCATGTACTACGAGACCTTTCTCAAACTCGGCCTCAACGAATCAGACCTGTTTCCGGCTCCTCTTCTATTATTCGGCTTCAACGAATCAGACCTGTCTCCGGTTCCTCATTTATTATTCGGCTTCAACGCAAATCCAAAGTACCCGTTGGGGAAAATCACGTTACCCGTTCGGGCAAGCTCCCAAATAGTGGATGTAGAATTCATGGTCGTCAAGGTACCTTCGCCGTATAACCTCATTATGGGGCGAACTTGGCTGCATACTATTCGGGCCGTGCCAAGCACCTATCATCAGCTACTACGCTTCCCGACCGAACACGGCGTTGAGCAAATCTGTGGTTCCCGGCAATCCGTACAAGCATACTATCTCCTTTCTTGGAAAAACGCCAATGGAGACACAGGTCAACTCCACTGAAGTGTCGAATCGAGACAGTCTCGTTGACGTTGTACAGCTCCCTGACGATGAGCCACAGAAGCTCTAGGCGATACCAGATGATAGGGGGCCGGTTGATGGAAAGTTAGGCACGCTGCCTTGCTCGTAATGCATTTGGGCAAATTCTATCATTAAACTCGACCTGTGGGGAATGATATTGGTTCTAAACGGCTCACCATGTACACTTTCCACATTCATAAGTAATGCAAAGATTCGTGTTTACTCACCGTGAAATCCAGCTCAAGAATATTCCAAATAAAGCCTCCAGATTCAGAGCGCCCTTCGTGGATATCACGATTGGCCCAAAAAGTCTCCGGATTCAGAGCGCCCTTCGTGGATGTCACGATCTGCCAATTAAAGCCTCCGGATTCAGAGCGCCCTTCGTGGATATCACGATTGGCTCAAAAAGTCTCCGGATTCGGAGTGCCCTTCGTGGATGTCACGGTTGGCCGATTAAAGCCTCCGGATTCGGAGCGCCCTTCGTGGATATCACAATTGGCCCAAAAAGTCTTTAGATTCGGAGTGCCCTTCGTGGATGTCACGATTGGCCGAAAAAGCCTCCGGATTCGGAGCGCTCTTCGTGGATATCACGATTGGCCAAATAAAGTCTCTTGATTTGGAGCCCCATCGGCACAGGACGTCTTTGGGCCGTAAAAAGCCTCCGGATTTGGAGGGCCCTTCGTGGATATCACGATTGGCCAATTAAAGTCTCCGGATTCAAAGCCCCATCGGCGCATGATGTCTTTGGGCCTCCGGATTCGAAGCCCCATCGGCGCATGATGCCTTCAAGCCGATAAGGCCGCCGCAGAAAATACGCGTGTGTCGAATAAAATTTTCAACGAAGCAAAGTTGAAATAAAATGAGTATAGCCTCCGTAAATGAAGGCCGAAAAATGCAAGTACTCAAACAAGAATGTTCGGAATAAAATGAGTACTAATATAAATAACAAGTGCGCTACAGATTGAGAACTAAGTATTTTATTAAATTCAGCGAATAAGTACATACTTTCGTTTTCAATCTATGTAAGCATTACAAGGATTTCTTGGGTTCGGCGCTTCTTCGTCATCGCTCTTCTCAATTTCGAATGCAGAGAAGGGAAAATCATTCTGTTGATACAACGGAAATGCCGAATCCAACCCTTCCGACTAGAGGCTCTCAGCATGCCGAAGCGCCTTGATCCAACCGTGCCTAAATCCACAATTTTCACATCGGTAAACTTCTTCGGCGAGTTTCTCCTTGGTCTTTTGAATTCTGACCTTTCGGCCATCATGGAAGCCTTTTTCATAGGTCGTACCCCTCTCAGTCTCGATCGCGAACATGCTAGCCGTATTACGATCGGCGATCGCATCACTAATCATCCTTTGAGTAACCCTCTCTTCAACAACCGGATTAGGGTGGCTGGTTGATTGGGGCCCGGTAGACTTGATTTTCCTTAGCTCGCGCTCGGCCTTCTCGGCGCAAGCTTCTAACTTCCGAATGCGTTCATCTCTCTGTTCTATGTCGCGGCAAGCGGCGCGGAGATGCATGCCGATCTCATAAGCCGTGTATAGTCCCCTCACCGCCCCGTGAACGCCTTCGCGAAACACTTCGAAGTCCTGTCGACCTACCATCGACTGCTGAACTTCGGGCAGGAAAATCTGTCGAGCAAACTCGACTGCCACATTCGGATCTCGAATGATCGAGTCCGCCTCTGTCATTGGTATATTACCCACGAAGACTGCAAAACTCAATGGGCGAGGAGTCGTGTCAGGTTGCCTGCCGGAATCGAGCTGAGGAGACTTACGCTGTGGCTGTTTGTCCCTCCTGGGCGACCTACTCCGACGACGAGGAGATTGGTGCCTCTCCCGATCCCTCGAAGTCCTACTGCCCGTGCGTGAAGGTTCACCGCTTCGACTCATGGCTCCTCCCAGCTCAGCTGGAGTCTTCGTTTCGCCTCTATTGTTGAAGAAAAATTTATTTGACATTTGCGCTTGTTCAATCTTCTTTAAAGAGCTGGACTGAAATGCTGACTGAGCACATAAATAAGACCCTCGTTCACGAAGTACACGCCCTTTTATTCCCTACGGGGGCAGCACCTCCGAGGCATTCCCTTTAATGTTGAAGCGCCAACTACCCGGCGCCAAACGAATCATATGCCCCAATCGCATCCATTCAGCGTTCTACGATCGTGAACTCGCTGGGGCAAGGGCAGATTCAGCAATCTAGTCGGCTTACGTGCCCCAGCTGTTCCCCGAATCGATCTATCAACACAAAATTCTTATGGGACGTGTTATTCGGCGTTCTACGATCGTGAACCCGCTGGGGCAAGGGCAGATTCATCAATCTAGTCAGCTTACGTGCCCCAACCGTTCCCCGAATCGATCTATCAACACAAGATTCTTATGAGACGTGTTATTCGGCGTTCTACAATTGTGAACCCGTTAGGGCACGGGCAGATTCATCAATCTAATCGGCTTAAGTGCCCCAGTCGTTCCCCGAATCGATCTATCAACACAAGATTCTTATGGGACATGTTATTCGGCGTTCTACGATCGTGAACCCGCTGGGGCAAGGGCAGATTCATCAATCTAGTCGGCTTAAGTGCCCCAGCCGTTCCCCGAATCGATCTATCAACACAAGATTCTTATGCAACGTGTCATTCGGCGATCTACGATCGTGAACTCGCTTGGACAAGGGCAGATTCATCAATCTAATCGGCTTAAATGCCCCATCCGTTCCACGAGTCGATTCAGTAAGATTTAGGAATTCATTGTATTAATCAGATCGCTAAACTCAGTCGGCTTGTAAGTCTGCCGTCTCACGTAGTCTTGGAATTTTGTCCTAACCACTGATTCTCCTAATTGCCTACTCATACAACAAACAATACGAGAAATATCTTGAAAGCATACGAAATTTTCATTCATAAATTGGGCGCTGATAGCGGACATTTTACATATGAAAATCCAAAAAAAAAAATAATAAAAAAGATGAAAATCTTTACACATGAAAATCGAACATAGATGAAAATCTACTAAACAAAAACAGACATTGAAATCGAGAAAAATCTAACAAAACTAGAATGTCTCCCAAATCAAGTCTCAAGGTCAGACTCAAGCGGCTCAATGTCCACTTGCTCGTATGGAATTGGTGTGGCCAATGTAACTCCAGCGGCAGCAAGGGCTTTGAGCCAACCGTGTTTGAACCCCCGATTCTCGAATTTGGGGACTTCTTCTACATAGTCCTTAAAGGCGGAGCTCTTCCCAGCCTCGAACGCTGCCGAAGACTCAGAGTCGACTTTCTCCTTAGCCTGCTTCAACTCTCCAAACTCGGCCTCCAGCTTGGCAAGCGCCTCCTTGGCTAACTTGAGCGATTTCTCGCTCGCGTTTGCCCTCTCATCGGCATTAGACCTGAGTTGATCAACAGCATTGGCCCTTTCCTTCTCAGCCTCGGCCCGCGCGCTTTCCATCGCGGCTCTCATTGCCTCAAACTCCGCCCTGCTCCTTTGACCCTCAACTTCAAATTGCAAATGGCCAATCCTTTCAACAGCGTCATGCTAGCGGCGGCCCAATTCTTCGACCCTTCCAACCGTCTGCAAAACAAAGGATCGTCATATGCCAAGAAACATCAAATGCAAACCAAACCAAAGAGTTAGTCACGTACTAGAAGAGCCAACTGGGCGGCTAATGGTATTGTCGCCAAATCCAGCTCGGTACAAAAGGTCGCCTTGTCAGCCGGCAAGGAGGCCGAGGCAGCCAGGCTTAGTACCACAGCTGCATTTTTCAAAGCCGACGGTTCGGAGGAGATCGTCATACTTTTTATCTTTGGCTCAATAACGAAAAGAGCAATCACAACCGACTCCTCCAAGCGTGGTCGTTTTTCAATGGGGCCCCCTTCGGAGCCGTCCTCACCCTCAGCACTTTGTTTTTCGCCCCGATCCTCTGAAATCGGCCGAACTTCCGTAATCAGGCACTCGACCTCCTTTTCCGTCTCGGCCACGACAATGTGATCCATTTTTTGTACGACAGCAGGGGCAACAGATTTAGTCGGGACAAGTCCAGAACGGATGGCTACGACCTTTTGTCGGGCGGCCATGCGTTCGGCATTCGTTTTTCGTGCCATCTGCGTAAGATTCGGCGTCCCCTCAGCCTGATGGAGACGGAGGGTCAGAAGAGTTCAACCCGGCTTCCTCAAAGGCCGAATTGATGGCTTCGTCAACTTCCGCAGCTAACTCTTCCGGGTCCTCGGCGATCGGTTCGGCCATTTGTTCTTCCACGTGCTCAGAATCAGACAATTCGAGGCCAATCTGCCTCAAGTTTTTGAAGCTGGGGAAGATGAGGGCCGTCAGTTGGTTATCGCCTCGCGCGATGGGAATATTGTCTGCCGTCGAGAACATCGTGTAGGTTGGCTCGCATCGCAGGAGAACATAGGCTACGCTCCCTTGTTTTTGAAGGTCTGGACAGCCGACGAATTGTAGTGCGGTTTTAATTTCTACAAGCACAACTTCGTCGTCTGAAGCCAACACTCTCTTCAATTCGCTGCCTGCATAGACAAAACGATTAGGTGAGCTAAAGTGCCGAATACATGCATATGTAAGTAACAAAAACAGTGATCTGGTCGGCCACCTGGTTCGCCTTTTTGCCTTGGCATAGGATCTAGGCGATCTTTCCCTTCGCCGAATTCCCAATTATCACGGACAACGACCATCACGTCGTCAACACGCTTGCTAGAGCTAGCAAGCATGGTCACTAAGTGGTGGTCAATATCCTTGGCTCTAAGGAAGTAGTGTCCTAGACAGCCAGTAGACTTGGCTAGGACATAACAGTGCTGAATGGCGGGAATACCTAAATTAATTCTAAGATGCCGATTTATCTTTACAATGCCCATTATGATGCGGAAGAAGTTCACATTGGGCTGGGAAGGAATAAGACCCTAGTACCGAAGAACGGCCCTCAAAAGTGGGTGAAGAGGAAAACGAACGCCGCCTTCAGTAATTGATAGGAGAGGAAAGACGATTATGTTCTCATCTTCCCTCACCATATCAGTAGTGCTGTCTACCAAAAGTGACAGATGGACGTCGTCAGGGATGGAGAAGTGGCGTCCAAAGCCGGAGATTCAATCCGCAGAAAGGAGCTCCTTCAAATGTTTCGCCATTCTTGCCGACCCAAGGATTACGAAAAACTAAAAGCAGATAAAGAGGGGGGATCAAAAAATGTAGGAGAAGAAAACTTACAAGAGGCGAAGGAAAGATCGAGAAACAAGGGGTTACAGAAGCCACGGAGTGCAGGAGTCCCACTAGAAGGCGAGCCAGATATCTTCGAGTATTCAGAGCATACATTCGAAGAGACAAATTCAAATCGCATTAAATGGAGGCAACGTACTAAGGGGTGGGAAAGCGCTACAATGACCAAGAAGCATGTACGCGTTCTGACACGCATCGAGAAGAGGAATAACTGCCGGATTTCTAACCTCCAAACTAGAAGCCAAACACGCCGACTAACTGGTGCTAGTGAGATGTTTGGGGGGCAATTGTGGGAGCCGAATAATTTTGGATCAATAGGAGCGGACCAATCCGGTCCAAAACATAACTTCTATTCGGCATTGACCCCATCCAATTGAGGGGTCGAATAAAAGAGCCAACATTCCTGCCAGTAAAACAAGGGCCGTATAGAAGTATATGGCAAGGACTAGGAGTGGGCCAGGCCCTAAGGCCCAAAGAGAATACTATAAATACAAGATCTTCAGTCCTAAAGAGGTATGTGAAAATTAATGTGTTTAACTTAGAATATAAGCATTCTGGAGTACGGTTACTAACTTGTCCGTCAGAGTGCTGATTCCGGCACCCCCGCCGGAGTGTAAATTCCTTTTCAGGTGACTGGAAGAGGATCTCGAACGTTTCCCAGGATCAGAAGAGTATTTCCAAACCACTTCTCCACAAGTATACTAACAAATGATTTGGTATAATTTTAGAAGTTTTGAGTATTTGTAATTTGTATAATAGGTGGGATCAGTAATAATGACATAACACTAGTTGGTATACTAGTGTAAACATTAATTAGTGCGTGTAGAACCACTACAATATATAGACTATGTTAATAATTGTTTATTTTTCTTAAAGGGACTAAAATACCCTTCTTACCATTTTTTTCTTTAACATCTCTTTTACATTTTTATTTACTTATATATATATATATATATATATATATCCTTTCATTTTTCACGATTTGCGTTTTATCACTTTATATTATCACTATTATAAGGCCTTAACTTTTTCTAAGAGAGCCGCATCACCATACTTTTTCCATTTACATATAAACACTACAAGAAATTTCACTTTTGACGACTAAATTTTTAGTCGCCAAAAAGTACAATTTTAGTCTCCGAAAATTTTGCCCGACTAAATATTTCGGTTGCTGGATTTGTCGCGGGAAAGTTGTCGGGGAAGGTATTGGCGACTAAAAAATATTTAGTCGCCAAAAGTTCTATAAATGGCGACTAAAAAAATCTTATTTTCCGCTACCAAAACTTTGGTTGCCAAAACTTAAAGTATCTACGGCGACCAAAGTTTTAGTCGCCAAAGGGTTTTTTTTTCATCTTATTTTTTTATTTTTTTCATTTTATTTTTTTTAGCTACTAAATTCTTAGTCACCTAAAGTCTGCTTTTATTTTAGCTACTAAATATTTAGTAGCCAAAAAGTTTTTTTCCGTTTTATTTTTATTTTTAGCTACTAACTATTTGGTTGCTAAAAATATTTACTTCATTTTTGCCTGCTAATTGTTTAGTCGCCAAAAACATGATTTTATTTTATTTTTATTTTTTTAAGCTACTAAATTCTTAGTCGCCTAAAGTCTGCTTTTATTTTAGCTACTAAATATTTAGTAGCCAAAAAGTTTTTTTCCGTTTTATTTTTATTTTTAGCTACTAACTATTTGGTTGCTAAAAATATTTACTTCATTTTTGCCTGCTAATTGTTTAGTCGCCAAAAACATGATTTTATTTTATTTTTTAATTAATTTGTCCACAACATGTATGTATTTCATGCAACCTGTATCATATATATAAATAAAACAATACATATATTATGAATCATTCCGCAATTTGCATCCATTTCACTTCCAACCATCAAAAAATGAATAACTTTTAATGTCAAATTTCATACAAATTAAGTATATTCCAACTTAAAATAATAATATTATTTCATACGAAATAGAGAATCATACCAAAACATGTCCTCCGTACACAAATATATTCACTACCATGCCAAATATATTCCTTAAGGAAGATATCTTCATAAGCCGAGACACCTCAACTTGAAATACAAACTTCTCTGCATTATTGTGGAGTGATCTCTTTAACAAGTTTCCCTAAATTAGATAATTACAAAACATGTTAGAAAAACAAAAACAAAAACAAAAACAAAGGATAAGAAAAATGGAAAGATAGAGACAGAGAGAGAGGAAGGTAAAGAATTAGAAAACTCCAGTTCTCAAAGGAAAAATGTCCATACCTTCCAACAACAGATTGGCATTTGAAATATAAGCAAGGGTCACTTTCAATGATCAAAGACACTAAGAAATAAAGGTAGTTCACATACCATACCAAAATACACACAAGGAAAATATCAAAAATCTCTTAAATTATACCATATTATCAATTAATACACTAATTAGTATACTAATTTATATATATAACATTATTTCAAGGAGAAAATAAGAGAAGAACATATGAACCTACTACCCAACAGTTTTTGAAACAATTATGAAGTATATCTGTTATAGGATTTTCTATCTATGTGATAAAATAGAAAAAATAATTTATTTTATTTTTTGTGTATTAATCTGTGTTGGTCCATTATTACATATGGCTGATGGCATTGGAATATTGGACATGCAAATTAGTTGGCGCAGAGCTTATTCTTGGAAGATGGAAAGCCTACACTTTTCTTGGCTGGTGGCTTGGGAAATGAAAAGACATAAGAGTTTTTTTTTTTTTTTTTTGGGTTTCCATACACGGCACAGTGGTTTGTTGATATTAAAGAAATCAAAAGCTTATCTTATTAATTCAACTATCATTATGCCTACATTTATGGGATGGGTTGAAACCGTTAGAAGAGGTAAAAAAAAAAAAAAAAAAAAAAAAAACAGTGCATTTGTATCTATATAGTTGGGATGTGTTTTGTTAAATGAGAATGAGTGGGATACACAATTCAATGTGTTTAGTTAATTCATCCATAGCTAAGGACTTAACGGTGACCCTTGTTACAATCTTACAGTGATTGGAAATTAATTAGTTTCTCATGCAGTGAATCTAATTGTAGCCATAGTCCCATCATACATGTCATTTACTATACTTTTTTCTCACTCCATTTTTCTCTAATACCCTCTATATTATATTTTTAACCATTATATTATAATATTTTTGTACATCTATAAAATCCATATGAAGATTCCACTACAAGAATTAACACTTTTGGCAACAAAAAAATTGGTCACTAAAAGTCTATTTTTGGTCGACAAAAGTTATCCGCGACCAATTTTTTTTGTCACTAGTTTGGTCGCCAATTGAGGGTCGGCAAAAGTAATTCGCGACCAAAATTTTCGTTGGTCGGGAAAAGTTACATTTGCCGACTAAATTTTTGGTCGCTAAATATTTATTTACTGCGACTAATCCATTTTGTCACTAAAACATTTTGGTCGCGAAAAGTTGCCTTTTGCCGACCAAATTTTTTAGTCGCCAATTGTCACATTCCACGACCAAAATTAGTTTGGTCGCCAATTGTGACATTTCAAGACCAAAAATTTTGGTCGCCAATTGTGACATTCTGCGACCAAAATTAGTTTGGTCGCCAATTGTCACATTTCGCGACTAAAAATTTTGGTCGCCAATTGTGACATTCTGCGACCAAAATTAGTTTGGTTGCCAATTGTCACATTTGGTCGCCAACATCCAACAAAATAAACCTGTAATTTATAATAATCCATCCAATTTATTCAATATAATCTGTAATTTGCAAAAATCATTCAAACCAACAAATAAATTGAATCATGAACATTCAACAAAATACATAGATCAACCATTTCTGAACCTGTTTAATTAAAATCAGCAACTATTATAAGTTTTCATCCACAAATAATTCCAAACTACATATTTCATCTAACATAAAAATTTAAGACATAACAAATACTTGTTATTATGTTTAAAATTTTTATCCATGTACATCAACCGAAAAATATAACTACTAGTCTACTAAATATTTTCTATACACACCCATCCAAAAATATAACTACTAGTTTCCTTTTCGTGAGTCAAGCTTTTGAAAAGCTTTGAGGAAACAACCTTCCTCATCGTGTTCAAGGGTATACCCAAAACTTTGGCCATCAATCCATTTCTTTGGTACTAACAAAGAATGTATTCCACAAATTGTGAAGCTGAGGTTTTGTGTAACTATGGTGCTGGCAGTGTTGTCAATTAGTGGGGCCTTCAATTGGCAGCAGAGAGATGCAGCTATGAGAAAAAGTCTACTTGGTCTCATTAGAAAAACTGTTTCTAGTGACTTTTCATGGTTTTCTCTGTTGGCCTCAGTTACTGAGGCAAAGTATAGGGCCACCAGGCGGTTCGATACATCACGTAACCACATATGCGGGTGCAACAGAAGCTCTGAAATCATTTCCCATATATCCTGTAAATTAAAATTAGAATTTTAAAAAAAAAATGAAGAAAAAATAAGCCCATCAAAAACTCAGTAATGAAAGGAAAACGGTACCAAATATTAGCAATTAGTTTACAAATGATCTTTTTGATTTTATGTAGGATTAGGATACTTCCCCAGAATCCAAGACAGCCCAACTACCCAAACCATGCTAAAGAGATGTTAGATTCACCAGTAAACTTTTGGGGCAACTAGTTACCTACTATGAAATACCGACACGTTGCATGAGGTCACGTATCAGTGTCCCAGATGAATGGGGCATGGATGCATCCAGATATGTTGTTGACAAGCAAAAAAGGGTATCTGATTTTTGTTATTTTTAAAACAAATTCCAAACACTTGATGGACAAGGCAGGACATGGCACCACACAACTGTTTTTCTTTCTGACATTTTTTTTTTCCTAAAAGAAAGAATTTATTAAATGAAACTAATCATAGATAGAGTGAACCCGTCATTGCGATTGTTGCCAGCCTCATTGAAACCCTAGATTGAAGGCTTCAGCGACCACAATCACAACCTTTGTCGAAGCCCTAGATATCAAAGCATCCATCGCAATTGAAGAGTTTGCCAAATCCCCCATTGCAGTCAAAGCCCCTCACTGAAGCCCCAATTTTCATCAAATTAGACGAAATTCTTAACAATAAGGATGTGAACTACAAAAGGGCCCAAAACCACATAAGGCAATTTTTGTTATTTTTTAATGTTTGGGAGGTACAATGCAAATGGGCAAATCCACAGCAGGGGATGAGGAGAAAAGTGGATTTTGCCCAAATATACTTTATAATTAACCACGGAATTGTACTGCAAATGCATTTAGCAATAATTTATGATTCAAGAAAAGGTGATCAGGTCATTGTTAATTGTTACACTCATCAAACTGACCCACAAAACTGGTTCAAATTGCCAGCCCAATATTGGAAGGCTCATTACTTCAATTAGTCCCCATGCTAGACAGCCCTTCTCTTTTGTTAATTAAAGTAGTTTTCAGGCTACCAATACGACCCCACCTACAGCCTTATCCCAAAAAATGATGGCTCTCACTCTCACGAAGGTTTGAAATGCTATGTTGCATGTGTTACAAACATTTTAATATAGAATAAATATACACAGAAATGAAGGAAATAATTATCATGCACGTAGACACATACAATGAATAGGCTTATACCTCAAGATCCTTTGCTAAGAACAAATCATGGAACTGATGCAGTATCTTCTCCAACAAGACTAGTGAGTAATATGCCTCTTTCCAAAAGGGAACTGTAGCTTCAACAGAAAGATCTAGCTGTCCATTTGTAAGAACATTGATAGCAGACTGGAAAATGCTTCTCATCACTGGCAACACACCATTGACATGTTTTTGAAAGCCTTTCCTCATTACTTCAACCAATAATCCCAAGACCTACACAAAAATGTTTTAAAGCCAAAAAACAAATAAACAAAACCCATATAGTACAACTTCAAAGCAAAGAAAGCAAACACACAACTTGCTATTCATGAGTCAAATTAGATTCCAGAGTTCATACTACTGCATAATTATACAAAGAATGTGTGTGCAAGAGAGAAACAGGGAACAAGGGGAGGGAGGTGAATATGGATTCCATCACATTCAGCATCCAATTATTAAGGGCCCGTTTGGTTCCAGTTGTGTTCCATGTTTTCATGTTGTTGTTTTCAAAAATTTTGAAAACACAACAGAAAAATATGTTTGGTGCTTGCTTTTGTTTTTAATTTTTTTGAAATTCATCTTCAATACAAGGTTCAAAAAATGACAACACAAAAAGGATGTTTTCACCTTCACCAAATCAAGTGAAAACATGCGAATGAACAGTAAACAAAACCCAATTCCCACTTTGAATTCTCTTAGAAAAAAACAAAAACATGTTTGATGTTATATCCTTCGGTCTTTTTTCAAAAATTAATGTAATTTTTTCACTTCTGTTAAAGCATATGATCAAACTTTAATGTGTTTAATGTTGCATATGGTCAAAATTTAATGTGAATGCAGGCTCACACATGCTAGCTAAAAATCTGCAAAATATACAACTTGCAGACCAGTTTTGATTACTTTACCTGGGCTGCAGCACTCCATAAATGTTACTTTCCACCTAAGTACCAAGAGAGACTATACTCGAGAATGGAATGAAGTGAATGCGGGCTCACATGCCCAATCAGAAGCTTTACAACAGCGCCAGTCATGGAGCGAACTTTGTTGTCATAATCATTAGCCAAACAAATCACCAAATGAACAAATATGGTCTGGGAATGCTCATCTATAATGGCTTTTGGGAACTTGATTACAATTGCATGGAGCATTTCAAGCACAACTTCTCTTCCCGTCGAATGTTCATACCTGCAAGAAAATTAAATCACTGTAAGAGAAATTAAAAATAATAGAGGTAAATGAGATGTGGATAATTACTATGTCCTTGCCTCAGATTTGAAAGCAAGAAATCAAGATGTTGCTGCAAACGTTTCTCTGAAAGATGATAGTCAAGTAAGAATTGCAATAGAATTTGACTACATTTTTTGCGAATTGGCTCCACTTGACTTGTTACCAGAAGTTCTGCAACCCGAGTCACAAGATCATATATCTCATGGACTACAAGTTTGCGGTTCACTATAGCCTTTAAAAGTGAAAGAGCAACAAACGAGGGATTTCTTTCGAGATCAATAAATAAAGGAAACTGGATCACCATATGCAATTGATCTGTGGAAAGCGTAATCCTAGTGCTCCGCAGAAGCACTGTTAGCAAACTTAGACATGATTGCATCACAGGGCTGCCAGCATTTACAGAGCCTTGAGCTATAACCAACAGAGAGGTCTTTATCTTGTCAGCTTGTGATTCAAGAGATGGTAGAGGCAGCCTCACCAGTGGAGCAAGGCACCTGAGCGCTGCAGAAATGATATCTTCGTATTTGGCAGTCAAGCAGTCAGTGAGCAATCTTACAAAAGGATCCAACATTGATAACAGTTGTTCGTCCTTTTTGTTAAGTTTAGTATTCTTCATGGAATTGTGCAGCACCCCAAGAGCAAACACTGTAATAAGATGTGAAGATTGTGAGCCAGAGTCAATTAACCTGCCTGATGTAATAGTTTTGCAGCTTGCCTCATCTCCAGATTGCTGATTGGCCTTTGCACGAGTTTCATGGGTAATGCCATCTTCTATGAGGCCATATAAAAAGATAAAGAGGTCTGTCTGATTAACTGATGGATTGCACTCAATACCAGCAGCTATGTTGTTTAACATAGTTTCCAATTTCGATTTCATTTTTGGGATTAAATGCTTCTGCAGACAAGTTGTAACAGGTGAAAGCAACTTCAAGGCATGCGTTTTGAATGTGATGTTTTGGGCAATTAATTTCAGGGTTTCGAAAGACTTGCGCTTTCTAGTCTCTTTCATTTTTGAAGCAATCTTTTCCATTTCCTTTTCCTCATAAACATCTCCAAAAATATCATTCTCCACCACAGAAAGAAGTTCTTCCAAACAATAATCCAACTTCCCACTAAAATTAAGAGTATATCCCAATACATGCAACTCATATCCTCGTTTTAAGGTGGCTCTCAAGACTTTGACAATGAACTGCAGGTACTCCAACCCCAGCTCCTTCAAACAGACAGTCAAAGCAGTCCTAGCTTCATCACGTATACTTTCCAAACGATTTTTGAGGAAGTTTGAAATGCGATGGACAATACTTGGAAGATGTAATTCCATGACATTATCAGGAAGCAACTTTAGCAGTTTCAGTGCAACAAGACTGATATTGACATTGACATTATCAGAATCAGACGTCAACAATTTCTGTATCTTAGGAAGCACTGTTTTATGGAGACATGATTGTATCTCAGAAACCTCAGCAGAACTCGTATATGTGTGCAACACAGATGAAGTCAATGCAGTGGTGCCAGCTTTTGATACATCAACAACAGAATCATTGGATTCTTGACAAAAATGAGTTTCCATAAAATGAAAGTGGTCCAGAACTGCGCAGACAAGCCGCATTAAGACCTTCTGCTTGTCTGATTTCAGGGTCAACTCTCGGAAGCATCTCATGAGAAATGCATAGTACGACTTCCATTCCATATTACCAGAAATAGATGCAAGAGCCTCCAAACATCCACTCCTTATATTTTCTGCCTTTCCATGTTGAACATTAAATAACATGTTGAAAAAGAGAGGCACGAACACTTTATTTGTGATAACCTGAAAGCGCATAGCAGCATTGCATGTTACAAGTAAAAAAGCATTAAAAAAATTGTTTGCTTAAACCAAAAACTAGAAAAAAGAATTACCTCTGACAAATTCCCTGAACTAACAAATTTCCTAAAGCGTAACAAAGCCCTTCCTCTCCTGTGTTTCTGGAGGAACAAGAATGAAGACATGAAAAGAATCAGTAGGTGCCCTGTGTGCACATATTCCTCTGATATGCTTGTACATAGAGAAAATTGAAAGCATAAGTGCACATATTCCTCTGAAAGCATAAGTGCAATTGAAATAACAGAGTCAAGATGGAAATCACTACACACCACTGTTTTCATAAGAGCAGCAACGTAGGTTGTTTTACCACCAGGAGCAGCCCTACAATAAAGTATAAATTGCAATTAAGAGGGAGAATGCAGATAGAAAGAAGCAGTGAAGATAACACATGAGACGTGGACATGGATACCACATATAATCCTATTCCTTTGATTGCATAAATGTCCATGACTAGTGTGTGAGACTGAATACATCAATCAACTCTACCATGTCTCATACAAAGAAGTGAACATGAAAAAGGCAAGATATTAGTGTCCCTAAAGTTAGCTTTCTTTACACTGTTTTGTCTCAGATTGTATCAAAGGTTAAATTATGCTACAAATTCATAATATAAGAATTGTGCAATGGAATCACAAGCTAACTACAGCAATTTTCAAGGCTGGACGTATGTAAGGATGCTTTGGTTACTTACCTTACCTGTCAACAAAAACAACATTAACATGAAGAAGAGAAAGAGGAAAACAAAAGACAACATTTAAAGTATAATAAAACAAAAGAAAATAAAGAAAGAGAAACTTAGCCATTAAACTTGCTCAAATAAAAATAAGAAACTAAAAACACAAGATAATGCAAAAAAATTCAGATAGATAGCAAGCAGATATTTCTGTGTGAAAGAGTTCAGTTACTTACGCCATATCAACAGTCCTTTCTTTCTCTTGAGGAGCAAGGGCCATCACAGGCAAAAAAGAGCTTGCACTTTGCAACTGTAAGCAAACTTACTATGAGCACTAAGCAAACCACATAAAACCCAAAACAATATATATATATATATATATTTTTTTTTTTTTTCTTTTCTCTCATGTTTTTGGGAGGGGGTGGGGGGGGGGGGGGGGTGGAAGTGGAATAAGGGGAAAGGAAGAACAAGAAAACATGCTAGCTAGTGATAATACCATGTAATAACCAGCCATATATTCAGGAGTGGCACCAATCGGAACTTGTGAATCATACACAACAAGTCCAACCTGTAAATTTGAAAGAAGGTTAATTAAAGCTAAACCAATACAAACAACACACAGATGGAAATAGAGAAAAGAGAGATTGAAATTGATCGAACCTTTAGACGAAATCGAACTGCTTGAAGCTCTGAGACGGCGTAAAGATCAAGCACAGCGAGAGAGAGAGAGAGAGAGAGAGAGATAAGAGGCAGGAGAACCGTCGTAGGATTAGGGTTTGATAAGAAGAGAGATCAATCATGGAATAGAAGGAAGGGGTAATGTATGTACCTGAAGGATGAGGTCGTCGTAGATATCGATGATCTTGTTGTAGGATTTGGAAGCCATTGTGTCGCTGTGGATCGCTCACGACGGTCAGATCTCGGCCTAGGACTCAAATCAGATTCAGATCTCGACTTTCTTCTCGGATTCAGCGGAGGCACAGGCGGAGGAGAAGGAGGAGGATCATCGACGATGTAGATGTGGCGATCTGTGGCGATGGGGTGAGGTTTGGCAGTGGAGGAGAATTTGAACAAAATGTTGTGTGTAATTGTAAACAGAGAACAGGGGTGGGCGCGAGATTTCCCTCTAAAATAATTTCGCCTTTAACGACTAAATTCGGTTTTTGTCGCAAAATCTCAAATATATAACGACTAATTTTTTTTGTTGCCAAATCTCAATCAACGGTGACTAAAATATTAGTCGCTAAAAATATTAATTTGGCAACTAATTTTTTTTGGTTACTGAAAATAAGTTTTTGGCGACCAAATATTTGGTCGCCAAAAAATATGTGACCTTCCGCGACCAAGTTTGTAGTTGGTCGGCAAATGTATACCACTTTCTGCGACCAACTCATTTTTTGGTCGCCAAAATATAATTTTCTGCGACCAATAATATTTGGTCGCCAAAAATAATGATCATTCGCGACTAATTAAAATTTGGTCGCCAAATGTGATTTTTTTGCGACTAAAATTTTTTTGGTCGGCAAAAGTGGTCGCAAAATGTGTAAATTCTTGTAGTGTTCCTTTTCTTCTCTTTGTACTCTTAAGCTACTTAAAGTCTCTTATTTTTCTTTTTCTCCATTTACAGGTTTATAAATTTTACCTCCTTGTTAGTTGACTTATATCTCGTAAAATTTTCCTCATTGTTATCTTTTTCTCAATTTTTGAAGTATTCCTTGTTTTTACTACGGCTAGCACCTCATCATTCTACCACAAGTATCTTTAGATATAGGATTTTTTTTCTTCGACTCTTCAAGGGCTTCTTTCAATTTTCTTTTAATACATTCTACCGTTGTATTTTACGTATTATTAGTATCATCTTCAAAACACCATGTTGCTTCTTTAAAAATTTTATCCCTAAACATTTCTAAAATGAAAATATTGAACTGGATGAACATTGTTACAAGAAAAGATAAAATAAGAAATGAATCGATTAGGATAAAGTTACAATGGCACTAATTGAAGATAAGATATGATGGAAATCTATTTGAGATGCATTGTAAACTAATTTAGAACTTTAGAATTTACTTTGTTTAATTTGTTCCGATGGTCCTTGATCCCCAATTTGAGCCTTCTAGTTTAAATTGTTTGAGCATGTAAATCTCTCTCTTTCTAATTAATGTGTTTTCTTCTAGTTGTACAACGAACGTTTAGCCTCTTGATTCTCAAACAAATACCTTAATGATTCTAGTTATGCATACAGTCATTAAATCATGGGTTCATTAATCAGCTGAATGCAATAGCACAAATACTGGCAATAGAACCAAAAGTATAGCTTACACCACAAAATAGACACTGCTCAAAATATTTGAATTTACCATTAAGCATATATTCTTCAAATCTAGCAAAGGTGTGCTCTGATCTTCTCTTATATCAGTTGTTTTCTCAATTGTTCCAAACTTCCCTGTTAAGGATGACTGACTGTTCAAGAAGCAGGATGTGATCATGTGATCTAGGTTGGCCATTAAGGATAAACAATGAATGACATGAAAGAACACACTAGTGCTCATCTATAAAGCGGATAGTGTTCCGGGTAGCATACCTTATAACCAAGTTGAAGTTAGTAGCCTTACGTCACCAGGAACAAGGTCGCTAGGTTCAAAAATTACAATGTCACCAGGAACAACATCTCTTTGGTCAACTTGAACCAATAATTCAATCTGAACAACTCTGTCTGCACAGCTTTGAACTTTAACTTGGCATCGAACAAATTCTGAGAGCTTCATTGCTGCTTTTGAACTTCCTTACTCGTGAAATGTAGATGGAGAATACAATAAATACAGTGCTCTGGGACCTTAACTTAATTAAAGTTGTCATACTGTCAAGCCAGATTGATTTGTGGTGGGTTTGATAACATTTTCCATATTTCCTTTGAATAAACCATATACTAAAATATAAAATCAGAACTTGATTAAAGTGAATGTAATAGGATTTTGGCATGTCGCTGCAGAGTACTTTCTATTCAAGGTTACAATTGGTTTACTATTCTTCCAACAATTAAAGATGTTTCTGTTAGTAGACATTACTAATGATTATAAACTAAACAAATATAGGTTAGTTGGTTATTAGAGTGCTCATCTGCGAAGGATCACATCACAACTAGTCTTTATGCAAAGTGGTGGATCCAGAAATCATAATTGGGGAGGAGCCTTAAACTGACAAGTGGTTTGTTTGGCCTTAAACTGACCTTCATTAGTTCATTGGTTTCCTAATGAATTTCCTTGTAAAAATAGGTTGTTCTATGCCTCCAAATTTCACAGCCTACAATATAAAATTATAAAATTAAGGTCACATATATCTGCTAACATTGTGGGGTGTGAGAAAATATCAAGGAGTTGTATTTGTTTCACCATTATAATTGTGCTATTATTAGTGGATTGCTTCTCACTCACTGTGGATGTAGACATTTGAGCCGAATCACGTAAAGTCTTGTGTTTTCTATTTTTCTTGTGACCATTCTATTTTTATTTTATTTGCTTCCATAGCTTGGATGGAATTTGTTCCAAACAATATCTAAATAAATATAATTTTTATATATATAACTCATTTAAAATGACATGACAGTTGTATTTTTATAATTACAAGCTACAATGATCAATGTTTTGACTCAAAACGAAAAGATTACAAATATTACCATGATTAAAAATGATAGCATCACAAATAACCAATTAATTTTTTCCTTCTCACTCAGAGGTCGCCTAACATTAGACACTAACAAAAATTCACTTTTAGCAGTAGCCAAAACTGTCTCTAAAAGCAGGAAAAAGCGTCACTAAAAACTAGAAAACCTTTACCCGCGGTTGAAATAGCGGCAGCTAAACCGCCGCAATAGCCTCGTCGGTATATCCTTATAGTGACGTTTTCCTCAAACGCTGGTACAGTTATTTTTTATTGCGACAGTTAATGTAGTGACAATTATAATGTCGCTATATCTTAAATTTACCCATTGCTTGCTACCTTTATAGCGACAAGTCGACTGCTGGTATATCCTTCACTTTTGTGACATTTTGTGAACTGCTGCTATATTTTGACTCTATTCCATCAGTTTTACACAGTCCCTATAGCCATAGAATTCTTTTTTAATTTTATTTGCAACGACGGTTATTAACCGCGGTTATAGGCTATGTTTACTATTCAATTACCAATAATATATAACTTGAAATTTTTAATGATTTGCTAACCATTAATGGTTGTCTCTCACTTATCGCTGCTCACATTATATATCTATAAAAACACTATTTTATTCTAATGGCTCAATACTCAATAATTGTAAAAGGTAAAAGAGTCTGCATTTTCATAATCCCAGAATATCCAAAACACCTTAATTAAAAGGTTCGTTACATAAGCCTGTAATACAAAATAGATCCAATATTTCTAGCAAACTAACAGCCCACACCATAATCCAAAAGGTACATATAAACTTGTCACATGACAATAGTACTCAAAAGCATTACTTATGACACCATTTTATAAAGACCACCATAAAAAAATGTTCAAATCGAGCAATGACGTCCATTGTTTGATGCTTTCATATTGTCTTATTTCCTGCAATAAAAATGATTGAATGAGCATAAGTATCATTTTCAATTTCAAAATCTATAAAAAAAAATTTAGACTACAAATAATTTTCGACAAGTCTTATAAAAAAATACCATTACTACCCTTACTTCAAATTTAAATGGTTAGTACGTAGCAGTTATGAGTATCTATATGTGACAATGATGTGTGTCAAAAATAAAAAAAAATACCCTTGCTTCAAATTTAAATGGTTAGTATGTAGAAGTTATGAGTATCTATATGTGACAATGATGTATGTCAAATGAGGGTGTCAAGCATTACTCTTTTCCTTGAGTGGATGAGAGAGAGAGAGAGAGAGTGTGTGTGTGTGTGTGTGTGTGGTAGCACATTCACAGCCAAGCATATGAGAAAAGATTGTAAAGTCTATCTTGAATGAGAAATCTGGGTTGTGGATTGCTGCTGCCTGGCTGCTCCTCATCTATTTACCCAACTTGATAATATCATATAACACATGCACACACTCACAGTCCATGATTCTTCTAGGGTAGTGTGTGTGGGACTCAAGACACATTGCCTATCTAACTGCCTTCTTGTTGACCCCACCATCCCACATGTACTACTCCCAACCCATATGCCCTAACTCAAACCAATAGTCTCATCCCCATCTCTTCTCTGCCTTTCCATATTTAATACCCCATACAACTTGAGAAAAAAAAGGACATATGTAGAAAGAGCAAAAGAATGTATTGAATTTGATCTATTTTCTCTCTTTATTGCTGTGCAAAGTCACATACACTCATTCACACTTTTCAAGCTCTATAGCTCAAGGAGTAGAAGAAATTTTAGTAACAACCACTAAATCAAGCAACCAATAGTAGCATTCAAGGGTCTATTTTTTAATTGTATATTACAATTTGATCCATTGCTGATATTAAAATTTGTTCGATTGGCCAATTCTCTATTTCACTGGTTTGTTTGGTATTTTTACGGATGCTAGTAAAAGAAACAAAGTAGAAAGTCAATCTATCAAATCCCAATTTTGTCCAAACCAACTAACAATTTTTTGGTGGAGAAGTCATTAACATTGGTTCTAAATTTATGTCAATGTATGTGTATTGTAATGATGACTTACCCCAATTAAAAGTTGCATTTCATGACTCCCAAAAGAGGATCTCTGATGTGTTTGTAGAGAAGCCTAGTCTGGAATGCCACTAGATCCATCTGTTGCCTAATTTATACAATAAAGTTTTCATGAGTATTCATAAATTTAGAAAAGGATTACATATGATAAATACATCATTTAGATAAATATGTTAAATGTAGTTATACCTGCAAACCAGTAGAACACTGTCTCTGTCTCATCAAAAATGCTACTTGCTCTTTTAAAGAGTTTATTACAACATCTTGAGCTTGCAACTGAATACCTTGAGTTTGCAACTGATCACCTTGAGCTTTTACTTGTTTCTTCAACTCAATTATGGTCTCTTTGTCCCTCATTCTCTCTTCATCTAAAACCATTCTTAAGTCGTCACAACTATTACGCATGAAGCCATGCTTGGAAGGAGTGGGCCCAAATCCTAAACCTCGAACACGACCATGACGCTCTTTACCCATCACTTGAGAATAATATCATTTGGTGACCAACATATTTGTCCACTAACATTTCCTTCGAAGCTACTTGGTTGTGACCTCATCAAATCTTCTAGTTTTTCCTATAACATAAACGGGGAAAAAAATAAGAAGACAAAGAGCGAGAGTGATTATTTGCCTCAAACACATTAGAATTTTGAAAATGTAACTTATTAAGTGGGCATACAATTTTTGTAGCTGCTGCTTCATTTACTAGTGTCCGATCATTTCTTTTGTGAAACGATATATATAATTTTGCTCGATCTAGTGCAATCTTATCCTTTTGCTCCTATGTAACAATCATATCTTTTGAGAATAAAATCATAATATAATGTGCCAACCAAATTCAAAATATAAACAAGGAATGAAGTTTGAAATACCATATTGTAGACACCCCATTTTTGACCGACCTTAAGACTCAGATGTCACCGATTGAGTGCTTGGTGATGTTGCATATTGTGCTCGTTCAGAAGTTTCAGAGTCTCGGCTGCGAGCCTTGCCTCTGGACTTCCGGACTCTTTTATGCTTTGCCTCGGTTTCCGAACCAGGCTCCGTTTTTTCTATTTTCTCTTCCTGAAGGGAGGGAGAGGTCTCGTAGACCATCTCTCAGTGGCCGTAGGCTACGTTTCGTGGTCGTAGGCCATTTTTGCCCGTTTGGAGTCCGGTTTCCAGTTTTTCGGAGCCGTTAGCCGTGTGCCTCAGTTCGGGACCGCTTAACCGTCTCTGTTTGCTCCGGTTTTTCGGCATACATCTTATTTGCTCCATTTTGAGGGAAATTGTGGCTCGAGAAACCAACTTCATGGTCGAACACCATTTCCGGTGCCTAACAATCAGTTTTCGGGGCCTCGGGCTGCGCGTTTCGGCCCCCGAACCTTCATTTTGCATCGGTTTTGGTTCATTTTTTGCAGGGACCTCTGTTTCATTGGTAAGAAGGCCGTAGAAGGGTGGGAGGCCAGTAATTGTTCTGTCAGCCAACTTTATCCCTTCATCGCCCTCCGTCGCCCGTTTTTCCTCACTTCAAAGCCAATGTTGACCACCCTTGGGCCATTTTCTTGCACCCTAAACCCCATATTTGTGATGTACACATCTGGGAGGCCACCAATATTTGGTGGCCGGCCAGTAATTGCTTTTGAACCTTTTGAACCCCTTTGAAAAGTGGGTTGTTCTCCCTCCTGATCCACTATCTCCAGCTTTTGACCACATAATTGTGTTGTGCACACTTGAGAGGCTACCTTTTTGATATGGCCGGCCACTAATTCTCATTGAACCTTTTGACCCTTGGCCGACCGGCCATGGGAGGTAGCCGGCCGGCCACCTGCAACCTCAATAACTGGCCGGCCAAAATCCTTGCATCAAGTACAGTGCAGATATGCATCTCTTTTCCCCCCAGATTGTGTATCCGGGGGGGGTGCATTTTTGGAGGGAAACTTGGATTGTTTTCCCTCCATTTTTTTTCCTTTTTTCCCCCTCTTTTGTCTATATAACAGCAGCTCCAGCTCTGTTATTCGGGTTACAAAATTTCCCCAAGCCTCTTGCCTTGTATCTCTCTCTCTATATATTTCCAAGCTCCAAACCCTCAAGTTCCGACCCTAACTGGAAATAGGCTTATTTTGAGCTATTTTTCATGTTTGTTTAAGGGCCTCTCACTGTTTGAGGCCTCCCTGTCGCACTTGCTTCATTGCCTCTCTTGTATGCCATTTTCTTGTGTAGTATTTTTGGGCTATGCATAAATTGTTTCGAGGCATTTCATAAATTGTAAAGTTGCTTATTTTGAGCCCTTATTCAACATTGTTGAAGGGCTCATCACTGTTTGAGGCTTCCATTTACCGCTTGCCTTTATATCTCTCTTTTGGCTCCATTTTTGCATGATTTGTTAGCCTCTTATGCTTCTGTTTTTGGGTTCTGGTCCAAACAACAAATGACCTTATTTTGACCCCCTCTTCATGTTTCATTAAGGGTCTTTCATTTTTTGAGGCATCCTTTTTATACTTTGTGTTATAATTCTCTTTTTGGCCTTATTTTGCATAGCATTTTGAGCATTCTTTTACACTGTTTTGGGTCTGGACACAAACTGGAAAATATCATGTTTTGGGCCCCTCTTCAACTTTGTTGAAGGGCCCTCTCTTTTTTGGGGTCAACAGCTGTGACTTGCTTCTTTATCTCACATTTAGGGCCATTTTTGCATGCTAGTTTTACCCTATTTGTGTTTATTGTTTGACCTTGCTTAGAACTGTGAATGTGCTTATTTTTGGGCTGTCTTGACTCTGTCTTTACATTCCATATTCAAATAGTGCATGTTTTGTATAGCTATAGGCCAATGCATAGGCCTAGTTTTGTATTTCGATTTCATTTCATGCATCGGGAGCCATGTTTCCATGATTCGGGACTGTTTTGGGTCATATTTTAGCGCTGAAATTTGCATGCTTGTATGTCATATTCCATGCCTTGCCATGTCTTGTTAGAGTGGCATTTCATGCCTTAGGATTGGTCCTCGGTTTGCGTGCATGTGTGCACGCATTTCGAGCGTCTCATTTTCATCTCATGGCCTCCTATGTGAGTGTGGCTGAGGTCCACTAATGTTGGTGTAAGCCCATTGTGCATTGTGTATGCCATTTCATTTCATAGCATTGTGTATGCCATTTCATTTCATAGCATTGTGTATGCTAGGTTGTATGTTAGCGCATTGTGTATGCCATGTTACCTCGTGCATCGTGTATGCCATTTCATAGCATTGTGCATGTTAGGTTGTATCTTAGTTGCATTCATGCCTCATTTTTGGTGGAGACCTTATTTTCACTGCTAAGGAGGTCGTAGAAGGGTGGGAGGCTAGTAATTGTTCCGACAACCAGTTTTATTCCTCCATCGCCCTCCGTCGCCCGTTTTTATCACTTGAAAGCCAATGTTGACCACCCTAAGGCCACTTTTTCCAGCCCTAAACCACATATTTGTGTTGTACACACCCAGGAGGCCACCAATATCACATGGCCGGCCAGTAATTGTGTTTGACCCTTTTGAACCCCTCCAAAAAGTGGGCTTTTCTCTCTCCTAGT
>NW_021024883.1:279298-295300 GCF_004153795.1 Camellia sinensis
GCTCGCCCGATCAAAGATCGGCCTCTACTAACCATGATATCTATTTTTGAAAACATTATGCGTTCTTATTCCGGTTATTAGCCTAGATTTACTATGTGATGCGCACAGCATACAAGTATAGAAAACATGAAATGTTTTGTTCCAATTCAGGCGATCCAGTCTATACTTGTATGCTGTGCGCATCACATAGTAAATCTAGGCTAATAACCGGAATAAGAACACATAATGTTTTCAAAAATAGATATCATGGTTAGTAGAGGCCGATCTTTGATCGGGCGAGCGAGGGTGCTCACAAAGTGACCTTCCCCAATCGTACCCAAGTTCTTGAGCCGAGGCAACTTTAGTGATGACAGACACGTGGCCTTAGGCAAACCAGTCAGGGTTTCCTAAATTTCCCCAAAATAAAATATTTAGGTGGCGACTCTGTATCTGGCAAAGCACTCCATGTTTGGCACTTCTTTCAAAATCTGTTTTCTCAAAACGATTTGCCGGATTTGGACTATTTGGTTTAGATTATGAACCGTGACAATTTGAGAGTCCTGAGCTGTAGTGACCCCAATATCGAACGGAACGGGGGGACTCGTTCCTCCCCGGGGCGTTCGGGGACGTCTACACATATCATATGCATGTTGTGCATAAGTTTTAGATCCTGTTGTATGTGCACTTGTTTGTTCTTGCCGGCTTTCCTTATTGGTCGTACCAAGTTCCTTCACTCATAAATGCATAATAGTACATTAAAAAAAATTGATATAATGGCATTGTATTATTTGATAGAAAACATACATCTATGCATACCTATCCTTCTTTTGAAAACCAATACACAACAAGGTCAGCATAGTGCGCACGGTTAACCGTTAAAGGTGCAGTAGCTACTATTTGTGATTTTGTCTTTGTCTCATCATAATACTTTGCTTTTAAACTACATTTCCAATTTCTCCATTTTTCTCCCATTGACTTCAATGTTCGATGCCTAATCATATCTCTTATCTGATCTTGAGGAATGGTAAACTTGGACTACAATTGCATGTTTTTTCATGTTTTGAACATTCTTAAAATTACGAATACAATAATATAAACTTAATTTGTACATTTATTTGCCTAATGCTCATATTTTTATTTTTACTTCAACTATAAAGGCAAGGAAGATTGTCTTTTTCACATACATATCATCTCTCTTATAGTAGAATTATCACAAAATACTTGTAGTTAGAAAATTACCTTGATAATATTCCAACAATCTTCTTTATACTAATCTGGTACTTCATACCAATTCTTGTACTTAATTGGGCATAAGTGTGGCTTCCTAGCAATGGTGCCTATGAAGCGACTGAATATACCACCCTCTATAGAAACAGCCTGCAAATCCTTGTTGAAGGTGAGCATAATGCGTTCTTCCGGAGTCAGATTCCACACTTCAACCATACATGTAATTCCCCGTGTGTTTCGCTTGGTCAATTCATCTATTACAATACAACAATGAAATATATCATAGAAATGACGGTTGACTTGTAATTTGTACCTCAACTAAAAATCTAATAATACCTGTATGTTGCATTTCTTCTTCCCTTAACTAGTCCTCATCTAAATCATCTTCAAACTGAGGGTTAACCTTTGATTCTTGAGGTTGAGGATGTGGAACATGTGATGGAGCATGTGAGGAGGGATGTCACCAACTAGAGTGTGAAGAGCCATTTGATCGACTAGGCTGTGAAGTTCTATTTGTCGATTAAGCTGTAAAGAGTCATTTGAACGACTAGGTTGTGAAGTTTTATTTGGCCAGTTTAGTTGTGGAGAGCCAGTTGAGTGACTAGGTTGCGAAGTTCGACTTAGTGCGTTAAGCTGTGAAGGATTATTTGGATGGTTAGGCTATGAAGAGTTATTTGACTGGCTAGGCTGTGAAGAGCCATTTGCTCGCTTGAGCTGTGACTCATTCCCAATATTGCAAGTTCTAAATTGTTTCTTTCCCATATCTACTAGACAAAAATAGATATAATTAATTAAAAACAAAGATATTAATCAAATTATATAAGCATTTATCATAGTATACTAAAGATATTAAAGAACATAAGCCATAGGAAAAGCTCATATACACCTCACAAGTTTATTTTCTTTGTCTATTTCTAAGGAGATTGCTGTACACAATGCATGAGAAAAGGAACAGATCTGTTACAATGGTGGGTTGGGTATAAATTTAGAATCTTGGAAAGGAAAATATGGGATGTGTTGCCTTTTGCTACACTATGGTATTTGTGGAAAGGCAAAATGATTGTAAGTTCATTGGTTCTCAACTAAGGCATGGTATGTGATTGGAGTTAGGTACAAATATCAACATTCAAAGCATATAGATCTTAAACATCTTAGGCACCAGAAGAACAACAAAACCATCAATAATTACCATGGGAAGTGTCTGTCGACACCCCATTTTTGACCGTCCTCAAGACTTGGTTGTGCTTGCAAGTACATCCAGCAACAAGTTTGGTTGTTCACTGAGCACTCAAACTTCACAGCGGGACGTCATAGGTTTGAGCTTTCCAAACCCTGTTTCATTTCTGCCCTATCTTTGGACCATGCTCTAGTCCCTCCCTATTGCTTGTTTTAGTGCATTGCCGGCCATGGGTTAAGCCTTGCCGGCCATTGATGAGGCCTGTCAGCTACCACTGATGGCCAGCCGGCCACCTTGTTTCAACAGTTAGTTTTTTTTAGATATTTTGACCAGCTGTGGCTCACTCAGCCATCCTTCATACACGTGTATGGAGGGATGGAGGCAGGTTGAAGCTTCTCAAGCAAGCTTGTGCTTACATTGCTCTATATAAGGGAAGCCTCCTCCCCCTTGTTCAAGGTTCAGATTTTAGAGACAAAAAAATATCTCTCTCTCTCTAGAACTCTCTCTCTATATATATATATATATATAGTTAGTTTTTTTTAGATATTTTGACCAGCTGTGGCTCACTCAGCCATCCTTCATACACGTGTATGGAGGGATGGAGGCAGGTTGAAGCTTCTCAAGCAAGCTTGTGCTTGCATTGCT
Organism: Camellia sinensis; assembly: GCF_004153795.1. Taxonomy (NCBI): domain Eukaryota; kingdom Viridiplantae; phylum Streptophyta; class Magnoliopsida; order Ericales; family Theaceae; genus Camellia; species Camellia sinensis. The sequence goes on from NW_021024883.1 coordinate 282,327, forward strand.
CTATATAAGGGAAGCCTCCTCCTCCTTGTTCAAGGTTCAGATTTTAGAGACAAAAAAATATCTCTCTCTCTCTAGAACTCTCTCTCTATATATATATATATATATTGCTTGAAAGTGAGTGTTCTTCACACATTTTGCCGACAACCCCTTAGCCAAACCTCTTAACCTTGGAGCTGAGATTCCATAGGACTTGTTTGGGCATCCTAAAGTTGGTTTTGGCTTAGAAAAGCTGCTGGTTTTGCTGTTCTTCAAAGGTGAGGCCTATATCCTCTTCAAAGCTTTATTTTAATTGCTTATGTGGCTATTCTTGCATGCTCTTTTGGGCCTTACTTTCAACTGAAAAAAGTTCTGTATGTAAGTGCTTAAAATGGTTGTTTAAGGCTTTGTTTGAGTTAGGGGTGGTTTACCCCCTTTGGTGGCTTGTTGGTCTTGCCTTGTGCCATCTCTTAAGGCCTTTGAGGTCATCTTTGTTTAGCCTTTTAGCCACTGAAATCCAAAGGAATTTCAGTGGTGGAAAGGTGGTTTTGAGGTCCAAAATAGGAGAAGGTGGTCCCCTCTCCGCTTGTCTTGCTTGCATGTGTTGGTGGCTCACCAAATGAGCATGTGTTTCTATCCTCTTAAGGCTTAGTTTAAGAACTTTTTTGTGACTTTTCAGACTTGCCATAACTCTGTTTTAGGCTGGTTTGGCTATTGCTTGCATGCTTTTGGTACTTGTAGTTCAATCATGCTTGTTTGGCCTAACATACTTCATGCTTTAGTTCATCATTCTAGCATGTGTTAGCTTTGCTCCAGCACATTTTTTGCCACTGATTTAACATGCTTGAGGTCTGTTTTAAGTGGTGTTGGTCATATATGGCTTGCTTTGTATAGCTATGGCATAGTTAGCTTCACTAGTCTTGAGTTTTGAGGCCCTTAGCATGCTATATTTGTGATGTTTGTGTGATATGGAATCATTTGATATGTAATTTCAGAGCATAAACTTCTATCATACTCTCATGTTTATCACTCTTTAATTATGTTTAAGAGTTATGCCCTTATGCCTTGTTGGTGAGCCATCAAATGAGCATATCTTTCTTGCCATCTATGCTGCGAGTCTAGCATGTTTTTGCTACTATTTTGACCTACCTTAGGTCTGTTTTGAATGGTTGAGGTCATTTGAGCATTGCTTAATATGGTTATAGTGTAAAGGGCCTTGACTAGCTTTGAATTTTTGGGCCTTTAACATGTTATGCATGTGATGTTTGTATGGTATGGCACCATTTAGCATGTAATTTCAGTGCATATAGTGTAGTCACATTGTCATATACTTCACTTCTTTATAGCTTTTGAGAGTTGTGTATCATGCTTTGCTTATAGGCCAACATGTGTCCTTGTTCTTCTAGCCTTTTGTGCTTTAATTCCAACATGTTTAGGCCACTGTTTTGGCATGTTTGAGGTCTATCCATAACTGGTTTGACCATTTGTGCCATGTATTGTATGCCTCTTGTGTGATACTCTTTGCTTGCTTTAGTGCTCCTGGCTCCATGACATGTCTTGCATGCCTGGCTTGCATGATTTAGTGTCTTTAATATGCTAAGATAAACATGTGTTGTGTTGCTTTGCATCGTGTTCAACCGGACGTTATGTTGAACACAAGGTGGATTGGTCCACTTCATACTCAAAGTGATGAAAATGAGCCAATCCCCTTTGTCTCCATTACCTTTGACCTCTCATGATAAGGCCGTGGTCTTTGAGTCTTGTTTGCATTGCATTTATTGAATGTGTGCAAGGTTGGATCTTTGGCCATCAAGCATTGAGATGCTCGATTGATGGTCTTGGATCCAATGATGCCTCTCCATTGATGTTTTTGAAGTGATATGGGGTGGCATAACACACGCATGCCCTAGGGAGACTCTTCATTTCCTCTGTTTTTGTGCTTTGTTGCAGAATGGTGTCACAGCACACCAGTGGTCGACAGTGCCACATTGGTGGCCGGTACCCTTCCATCCTTGGCCGGTAGTGGCCCATCTTTGGCTGGCAGGTGGCTGGCAGCAGCTCCTCATGGCCGGCAGGCCACTGGTGCATTCCTCAGAGTTGGTTTGGTAAGGTGGAGCAGAAAGTTCTTAAAAATACCCTGCAAGCAGAGCCTCTCAAGAGAAAATCGGAAGGCGTTTCGGGGCGAAAACCGAATGCATGCATGTTCAATTTCGTAAAGCAGTGCTGAGGCAATGGAGTTAGCATTTTATTTGTTTATTTGATGTACATTTGGTTTTGTAATTTAATTAATTAGTGTGCTAATTAGTTGATTGTTGTAACAATTAGTAAGTAGTTTACTTGTTATTCAATTTGATTTGTAACAATTAGTCTAATTAGCTTAATTAGATTAGTTGATTAGCTTAGCTTAGATTGGCTTAGCTTGTTCATTTGGACCCTCCGTCGCGAGGGTACAATGTTGTAATAAGGGGGTGTGTGTGTGTGCATGTCTTCCAACCCCTACTTCTTTCTCCCTTTTACTTATCAGCTTTTGATGGTTAGTTTAGGGACATTTTCAATTAGCATACCTTATGCTTGTATGCGTGCATCATTCATTTGTCTTGTATGCACCGGGCTCGACGCATCATACAAACTACATTGTATTTTAATACATATTTGAATACGTATATCAAAGTGTTACATTCATATGCCATCTTAGATAGTCGAGCCTACTTAGTTGCATTTTTGTATGTGTTGCATTAGGCATTTTAACATAGTTAGGATCATGCATTGTTTTTAACTAGTTTTCTGTTTTGGCTCGGAATACACCGTAAGTTTTACGCTTTAGCATACTTGCATGAGTGTGAGTGTTGCCATGATAGCATGCTTGCCATGAGGCTATTTGCCTAAATAATTAAATGCATGAATGCTTAGGGATGAAGGCTTTATTGTTTGAATTGAGACAATTCATCAAATGTGAGTTTTAAGCCCACTTTGCGAAGTGGCAAATCATCATGTTTTAAGCCCACTTGAGGGTGGCACTTTCAAACTATCTTCAAAAAAACAAACACGAGTGGTTTTGTTCCAATTCTTGCGATTTGGTCTATACTTATATGTTGTGCGCATCACATAGTAAGTTAGCTAAATAACCGAAATAAGAACACATGTGCTTATAAAACAACATATGATGCTTAGTAGAGGCCGATCGTTTGATCGGGCGAGCGGGGGTGCTCATTTCATGGCCTTCCCCACTCGTACCCAAGTTCCCGAGCCGAGGCAACTTTGGTGATGACGGACACGTGGCCTTTGGCACGAGTCAGGGTTTCTTAAATTTGTTTGGCGCTTTTTGAATAAAATCGATTTTCCAAAATGATTTGCCGGATTTGGACTCTTTGGTGATTTATCAGTCTTACATTGCACTTTGTGAGATTAGATTCAAAACCGTGATAGGAGTCCAAACTGTAGTAGCTAGAACTACAATTCGTGCCTTCACGCGCGGAACGGAGTTCGGGCGGTCTATAGTGTCATGTAAAGACGAAAATTAACAAAATAAAAGCTTAACAATTTGATTCAATTGTACATCCTAAAGTTCAGTAACTTCATATATCAGAGGGTCTCTGATTTGAGGGGCTTTGATGGTTGAGGCATTATTTCCACAAAACAGAGGCCGCTGAAAACTCGCACATAAGAACCTAACCACTTATCATTGCCCAAACAAAAGCCCCTATGGACAGCATAATAGTATTAAAAATAAAAATAAATAAATAAATAAGCTGACCCTGGTATCTAAATAAATCAAGACACACATCTCTACCTACATTCGGCATATTAACTACTAATGAGGAAACACATACAAATTTGTTAAGCAGATACTGGAGCAATAAACTGAGAAGATTAACTCAATAACATAACATGACACAATAATACTACTACATCAGACAAGTGTAGACATACATGATTGTACTCACCTCTCTTAGGCAGGTACAGACTTCTTTCTTCTCAAGATATGATATACCTACATTCGCAAACTAAAAGTTAAAACCAGAGAGAGCATAAAAGCAAGAATGTAAAGATGCTGATTTTCCAGTCCAAGTTTTTAATAGCTATATTTAACAACAAACATTAAAAAAAATAATAATAATCATCAGTTATCAATTAGAAGAAGTATAGGTGTCCTCATTAATTGGTGATTCATATTTGCTATCACTTTTTGCACCAACTAATAAATGGTTAAGTTTAAACAGAGTTTAATTTCAAATTTTCATTCAAATGCCTATTTAAGAGTTCGTGAGGCTAAAATTGCTACTTAAGTAAATAGACATTAGAAACTAGTTTTTCCTCAAAGCAGGACAAAAATCCAAAAAAGAAATAAAAAAATGCAAAACATGGGTTGCCATACATATATGAAACTAAGAAATTTGAAATTTATATTCAAAACCAAATAATGTTTCAAAGATTAACATGAGAATAAATAAATTAAAATCAAACTAGTTCTACTCAACAACTAGACATCCTCATCTAAATCATCTTCATCGATCAGTTAGTTATCAAGTGGAAGTGGTATATTGATTGTCGTTCCATCTGCATCATTTTTAGTCCAATTGAGGTTTTCATTCGCATCCACATGAGTGTCTTCAACGATCATATTATAAGGCTCGTTATCATAGTAAGCGTCAACATCACCATCACACAATTCATTAGTACCAACATCAAACACATCCCTCGCTTTTGTTTTAACAACAACTAACCAATTTTCATGCCTTACATCTCCCACATAATAAACTTGTGAAGCTTGAGATGACAAGACAAATGGTTTATCATTTAATTGTTCTCCAGTATGTATCAAATGAGAAAAATTCACAAGGTTATAACCAAATTCATCTATCTTCTAGCCTCTGCCTGTGTTCACATCAGCCCAATTGCATTTGAATAGTACATATTTCAACTTGTCAAAATAATTCAGCTCAATGATATCTAATAAAACACTATAACACATGGTGCCTTCTTCAGTGGCTACACAAACCCCACTATTCTGAGTTTTCTTCCCCTCCTCGTAATTTTTAATTCGGAACTTAAAACCATTAACAACGTGTCATTTGAATCATCTAGCTAGAGTGTTTGGGCCTTGAGCAAGCCACTTGATTTCATCAGTAAGTTGTTGCTTTATTGTGTCATCCATAGCTAAAACCTGATATATTATAGGATCCATTAAAATGATTACGTTAATATCTACGCTAAAAATTGTATATGGTAATAGTATTATTTAATAGCTACACACTTACATATGATTGAAAACACTCACAAAACTTTTCCATATGCATCTTATTAAGAACTTCATCAGTTAGATGACGTATACGACTTTGTCTCTTTATATGCTCCTTGTGTTCTTTGTATATGCAAACCTAACTTGTGTTACTAATGCAAGTATTAAAATGGGAAACTCAAACTTATATATATACCATAACTCATTAAATATTGCTTACATCTAAAATGGTTGAATTTCATCATTGTTAAATAACACATAATGATGCGCTTGTATCCATGACTTTTGATCAAGTTCGATATTCATTATTGCCCCTGTAGATACCGCGAACAAAATATTAAACACTCTTCAGCTATGTATCCTTCTGCAATAGAGCCCTTTGGATGGGCTTTGTTACGAACATAAGATTTTAGTCGTTGGAGATACCTACATGAAAAACAGTATAATTATATATCGACTAACTTGGATGTCAATGTGATATAGGTTAAAAACCCAAATGGATACAAGTCGTCATGTCTAACCTCTCAATAGGATACATCCATCTATAATGAACTGGGCTAGCAATTTTAGCTTCAGTGGCCAAATGGATAACTAAATGCACCATAATAGTAAAGAAGAAATGAGGGAAGATTCTCTCCAAATTGCATAAAGTCACTACAATTCGAATTGCAAGTCGGTCAAGCTCTTCCACTTACAAGACTTTGGAACACAGTTCCCTAAAGACACAAGATAACTCAATTAGAGGTGAAACGACTTTTTTTGGTAATGTTTCTTGTAATGCGATAGGAAGAAGTTGCTGTATCAAAATATGACTATCATGACTCTTCAAACCTATAATCTTTCATTGTCTAAGTTGGATACAACGTGAAATATTTGAAACATAACCATCTAGGACTTTTACCCCTTTCAAAACCTTCAAGAAGTCATCTTTCTCTTTTAAAATCATTGAGAAACAAGCTGGAGGCAAATATGTTTTATTGGAACTGATCTTTTGTGGTTGAAGTTTCTGTTTTATACCCATCTCTTGTAAGTCAAGACATGCCTTCAAGTTATCCCTTGTCTTCCCATCTAAATTCAACAATGCTCCATAAACATTATCAATCACATTTTTCTCTATATGCATCACCTCAAGATTATGACGCAATTTTTGATTTGCCCAATACGACAATGTAAAAAATATACTTCTTTTCTTCCATGGTTGTATCTCATCATCATTCGCTTGTTTCTTTCTTTTTTTTGTTTTTTTCATTTGCCTTTGTCTTTCCAAATTTGTAATCCAGGTCTTCTGTTTGCATCATGATCTCAAAGCCAGATAGCATATTGGGAGCTGATTTTATTTCTTGTTTGCCATCAAATGATACTCTATCTTTACAAAATCTATGATCTTTATCCAAGAAACGCTTATGGCCCATAAAACAATATTTTTCTCCATGTTTTAACCATCGAGAATGAGTCTTATAATTACAAGAAGGACATGCAAGAGCACCCTTGGTATTCCAACCAGACAAATCACCATATGTGGGAAAGTCATTTATAGTCCACATTAGAGCTACATGCATTTGAAAGTTCTTTTTGGAAGAAATATCATAAGTTTGTACTCCAACATCCCTTAATTCCTTCAATTCTTCAACTAAAGGCTGCATATACACATCTATGTCATTTGATGGGGAGCTCGGACCAGGAATAAGCAATGATAGAATGAAAGAAGATCTTTTCATGCACATCCATGGAGGCAAATTATATGGGACCAATATGACCGGCCATATACTATAACTAGTACTCATATTTCCGTAAGGGTTAAATCCATTTGATGCCAACCCCAACCTGACATTGCGGGAGTTAAAGGAAACATCTACATATTGAGAGTCAAATGTTTTCCAAGCTATAGAATTGGCAGGGTGCCTCATTATGCCATCATTTGTACGACCTTTAGCATGTCATTTCATAGAAGTAGCTGTTTTTGAAGACATGAACAACCTCTGCAATCAAGGCTTCAAGGGAAACCACCGTAAAACTTTTGCGGACTTTTTCTTTCTCTTTTTAGATGGCGTACTCGTATTATGCTCCAAATCATTCTCAATTGTTGCCCACCTTGAAGCACCACAATGACACACTTCATCATTTGCATGTTCCTTCCAAAATAACATACAATCAATAGGACAAGCGTGAATCATTTCATAACCCAGACCCAAATCTTTAATAATCTTCTTGGCATCATAAAAGTCTTTCGGCAAATTTGCATCTGAAGAAAGCATATCTTTCAAAATTTGAAGCAACATTGTGAATGAATGGTTGCTCCATCCATTAAGACATTTCAAGTGATATAGATGCACAATCACTGACAACTTACTAAAATTCTTGCACCCTTCATACAAAGGCTTCTCAACATCTTTTAGTAAGTCATAAAATTTTTGTGCATCTTCATTAGGATCTTCTTGAGCTCGTTGCATGCTTGGACCTTGATCATATGGTTCTGGTAAATTACTTTCTTCTACATGTTCATCCATATTTTGGGTGTGCATGGGAAACACGTCCCGCAACACGTCACGGATATCACCATACTCAGGTCGTATTTCTTCAACATGGCTTTGACTAGTTCTACTAGAAGTCGTTGCAAACATAATTTCCCCGTGATGATACCAACAATTATAACCCGGACTAATTCCATATGATACCAAGTGATCATGTACAACTTCTACGATCAACATGTATGAATTCACACATTTCATACATGGACATGTAATTGTTCCATCATTAGATACTTTGCGAGAAGCAAACTTCAAAAATTCTTTAATCCCTTGCACATAATCTCTTGACAATCTACTCTTCTTCATCCAACTCTTATCCATTGATTGATAATTAACTAAATTGAAGTACCATGAAACAAAATAAAAAGTTAAATATATTATATAAAGAGTTATATGTACTAACATAAAAAAGCACTACACAATTTAGTGTAGGCACACATAATAGAATTATTTTTATATGACTTTCCTTATATATACTTTCCTAAAATTGAACTATTTTATATTTATACAATTCATTTTATTTTTTATTGTTTTCTTGGATTTCATTTTCACAATTTATGTAACAATTTAATTTTTATGAGTTATGATTTTTTACTCTGTCGACCCCATTTGATAGGACTTAGGACAGTTTGGGTATTTGCTTTATGGTTGCTAAACTAATTAAAAGGGTGGAATATTTCAAAGTTTTTATGTTGATGATAAATTTTCTTTAATTGTCTTTAGATTCAACAAACAAAAGGGCATACATGAATGTTGAATTTCCTTTAATCACATTACTAGGCAAACAAAACATTACAAGTGTACTATGCATTAAATTCATGGACAACAATTTTCTAAAAAAAAATAAATTAAAAAAGCAATGAAGGAATGAAGGAATGCATTAGTCAAAGAAGCATGAGGTTCAGTAGTGAACCTAAAGACAATACTATGATTGGCTAATTCAAAACCATTGAAACAAGCTAATTAGATAAGGGAAAAAGTTAAACGCTCAAACAGGACAAGTAGGTGAAAAGTAATTTTATAATATGCCTGCTAGATGTAAATTTTGTAATTTGAAAAAGAGGCTAGTCATACATTTGAAATGTTAAGGAAGATAAAAAAAAATGTTGAAGACATTAAGCTCTAAATTCTAATTATATAATCATAAAAAATCGAAAAGAAGAATATGATTTAGAATTGCAAAAATCTAACTTCTAAAGCAAATAGACCTAGCCTTGCTTAATAGGGCTATTTTATTTTTTTATTTTTTATTTTTTATTTTTTGTGGGTGTGTGTATTTTTGCTATTAAAAACAAATATAGTTCTTATTTGAAGGGATCCTGTCTTTAGAACACTCCCTTTCTTTTTGTTATTGCTCTAAAAAATTATTGTGAATCTCTAAAACAGTCCAGCTGCTAGCCAAGACTTTTATATTGACATGTAGTTGGTCAATCCAAATCAAATGACTCACCAGCTGAATTTGGAGAATTTCAATGGAGAATTTTTTTTTTTTTCCAGATTTTAATTTTTTTGTTGTTATAGATTTAAATATAAATATATTTGGTAGGAACTAAGGAAAGTATGGAACTGCTTGCATCTTTAAGTAAACAGAGCCAGTGGGTTTAATCTAGGCCTATCTACTGTTTGGTCATACTTTTATTTTTATTTTATTTTTTGGGTTTTTGGACAAGGTTGTGATTTTGGATTTAGGTATCAATAGTGGATTGACCCTCATTTATCACGTTGATTTTTCCATTAAAATTCAATTTGGTTTTAATTGTCTATAATAACCTTAGATTCACTTCACCTTTAGAAAGAAAAGAAGAAAAAGAAAATTAAATAAAAGAGAAAACATACTGTCAGCTTTCAATATAAATGTTTGTGGTAGATCAAAATTTTTGAGTTTCTTGACAATATGTGTGCAATTTGGATCCATTTTTCTAGAGCCCTACTGAAGCATTGATATGTAAGAAGTTGAAGTGGTCAATTGGAACACTCCAGTTTTATCTAAAAAACACATATAATGGTTTCTAACTATAACTTAATGCTTAATTCATTATGTAACTATGCCCATGTGTACTCAGTTTTTTGGTTGACATCATTTGAAACTGTTTTTTTTTTTCTACCTCTAGTCTACTATAAAGGAAAATCCATTAAATGGATTTAAGTTTGCTAGTTAATTAGTTTATAGGCATCATGCTTCATTTGGTGGGAAAAACTGAGGAAGGAAAGGGGGTAGGTAAAGTAAAAATCCAGTTATGGTGTCCTATATCAGATAAATCTAACTCCAATAATCTCTAGCAATATTGAGCATCACATTAGTAGTCATCTTAAAGATCTTCATAAATACACACCAAGATGTCAGCAACAAGCAAAAACATATCTGGTGATGTTTTAACAACCTACCAAGCCACATGTTTAGTAGTGTTAAGTGATGCTATCCATAAAAGGCTCAATGTGAAGTAAATTTTGAGAAGAGATAAATTTTGTAATTGGAATGATTCCCAGGAAGGCAACCAAAAAAAAAAAAAAAAAAAAAAAAAAAAAAATTGGTTGTTTCAGTTATATAAAGTAAACATATGTTCCCATTTAATATTATAGTGTTGTGCATGTTTCAGTTGAAAATAGTTTAAATTTTAAAATAAAATAAAATTTAAAATTTTTAATTAATTAATTTTTGTATAAATTGGTTAGTCTTTTGACTGATTTTAATGATTTTATCAATATATATTGTTTTATTTTTAAAAGGTATGTTTAAGTTTTATGACAAATTTTAACATAGAGTAAATTAAAATTAAAAAATTTATAAAATGAAATTTATTTTTATTTTGTCATATATATATATATTTTAATTTATTCTATTTTTTCATCTTTACCAATTAAATTATGACAACTGCAATATACAATCTAATAAAATGGTTCAAATCAATTTATTCTAAATTATTTTTTATACTTTTTTAAAAAAATTATGTTACTATTTAATTTTAAAATTATTTTTAATTATTTATTTAATTTGTGCATTGCACGGGTTCATATACTAGTATATATATATATATATATATATATGAAAGGGCAGTATTGCCCATAAAAAAACAAAAAAACAAAATATTATGATATGTCATTCCCGAGCTACTTTCCTTTTTCTCAAGGACTCTTTGAAACTAAATTAATTAAGTTGTCTTTTATCTTTGAAAAAAAAAGCCTAAAAAGAAGGTTTCGCCAAAAATCCTACTTTGCTTGCTTTTAGTTTTCTAAAAACATTTTTCAAAAAATTTTACTTTCTTATTTTTCATCTATTTTTTTATTTTTATTGAATTTTTTTTAATTTTTAGGCACGCCTAACATAAATACACATAAAAAGTATAATTTTTGTGAAAAAATCTTTTAAAAATTCACTAAATATCAAAAATATAAAAAAAAAATACGAGAATTCCGTATATTTTTCATATTTTTTCACAATTTTTTTTTGATACATCTAAGTAAGGTGCATCCAAAAAAGTAAAAAAAAATGCTTAAAATTTTAAAATATTCACTAAAAATAAAAAAAAAAAACACGAAAAATAAAATCTCAATTTTCAAAAAACTTAATCCAAAAAACTCAAACCAAACACAAACAATGTTTTGGGGGGTTGACTTCTTTTGGGATCATATATTATGTTTTAGATTTTGACAAGGCCCAAAATTTTAAAGTCTTTAATATTAAACCGAAAATGTCAAAGGCTTATCAAATTAAAGGAGTATATGGAGATTGTAAGAGGGGCTAATTTGAGCCCACTAAATTATTTAGGCCCAATAGCCCAAGATTAGTGGGCCCGAATTTATCGCAAGTCCAAGAATCGATGGGCCCAGATTTATCGCCATCAAACGGGCTGAATCGCTCTAAGCCTCGAAGGGGTTCGGATCCACGAACTTAGAGACTTAGAGACTTACTCGGGCCCGGACTCGAAAGGGTCAAGGGTGTTGAACAACCTAAGAGATACGAGCATGCGGCCGAAGATTCGACCTACGAATCTAGAGTTCCGAAAGCACTTGGGCTTCGAACGGATTCAGATGCAATCTAGGAAGCCGCTCCGTTAATGGGTCCAGACACCAATTGCGGCTCGGAGATTCCGGGGATCTCGCACCAGAACCATGGGGTAATGGAGGTCGAACAAGACCGACCGAGGACGGGAGTGGAGTAATTCACTCTTTTTTGGTTAAAACTTAGCTATACCCGGTCGAGGTGCACGACCCCGGGGGGTCCATGAGACTCGGGCATATTTTGCAGGCAGGACGTCCTCTTGGGACTACCCCTGACCCTTTGGGATGATTGGGGATCATTGGTTAGGTGTGGCTACAGAGGAGGGTTCGCGAGGGGTGATCTCCTCTTCGGGGTTTTCTCATCCTTCGGAGAAGTCACCTCCTCGGAGAGGTCACCTCCTCGGACAAGGTGGTTAGAGAGATATCCCATGTGCTTGCACATGGCTCCATCCTACATCATTGAGGTGGCCTATAATAGCCCCACCCAAGCTTTACAGGGATGGATTTTTGAGATTTTTAAAACTCTGGGAAGAAACTAATCCTTCTCCATTATCACCTTGGAGTGAAAGTGGAGATCCCTGGGAGCCTTGCCATTATTCTATTCTCTAGCCATTTTGCCTTCTTCTTCACCAAATCTGCTGTATCTTCCATCATCTCTTTGTTGTGTGTCCTAAGTTGAGATTATTGAAGAATATCTAGCAACTCACTTGCAGCTCATTATATTCTAGAGAATTCGAAGTTATTCTTCAAGGATCTCTCGAAGATCTTCGAATTTTCCCAGACTCTTTCTTGAACCTCTCCTACAGAGATAAATTTTTATATAACTCAAATAAAATAGAGATATATCGCCTAGATAAGTAGAAACAAAGCAAAAAAAAAAATTTATTCATTTGCTATCAGTAAGTAGAATTGTTGTATATTACGTATGAGCTATCAATTCCAGTCTTTGTTGTTGATAATTTATCGAGGACTTTCACAACTATAGACTTTATATGGCTTTGGAGTGTGAAATTTAAAAAAATTACATTTTTAACTTTTTCGAGGGCCTATTGTTTCTCTTAACTAAAAAAGCCTTGTAAACACCCAACCATCACCACATAAAGTTAATTAATAATAAGAGATAAGTCTTCTTCAATATATTTGCCACAAAACTTTCAACACTTTCCCAATGTCTAAAACAATCTGACAAGTTTTACGTATTTCGGAGTAACATTAACATTTTTAAATATCTA